>JAWPHD010007570.1:0-127231 GCA_037043455.1 Cyrtodaria siliqua
TTGTGTCGTGTTTGTTTTACCTTATTTACCTGTCTACTTTGTCACTGATAGTTCACAGTCGGTATCCATGTTGTCAGACGTTTTTATGGCTTTTCCGGGGAAAAGTAAGTGGGGGAGGCGGGACTCACACTTATTAAAGGGTACCACCAACAGAACTTTAGTTATATTTAATCCCCAGTCTACTTTTAATGTCACAATATTGTTGTGTGTGTCGTTCGGCGACAGTAAGAAGTCTCGCCGTCCATCCAGTCAATATCGTTATATTTTTATCCCACAGGGATTGTATGACATGCATACATCCCGTTTTATCCTTAAACACATGTACCATGTTGAAGATGTGCTCTCTCATAGATATTTTGGCCCATTTTATAACGATATCCCTATTGGCAAGTATTTTATGTGTGTGATGTCATATCTAGCCTTTTACTCATCTTTGTAATTGTTGTTTGTTACTATGCGTGCTTTTGGTTGACTGTGATTTTTGCATGCTACATTTCCTGTTCGACTTTTATATCTACTTCGATGGTCAGTGATACAAAATAAATAAATTGAAATCTCTATCTTTGAGAGAAAATTTGCCTAACTGTGTATTGCTTTATGATTATAGATTCACCGGGTTTAAGTAACAATTTCTTTATCAGTTTCTTTGGCATCATCTTTTACGACAAAAAAGTTTTCGCATTTTGCTGTATTCTTTAGGCGACTATGAATGGCCGTTGCAAGCTCGTGTTTCTACATGTATGGGTCGAAGTCTGGAAAGCAGTCACGATGTGTTTCCATTGCTCTCAATGATACTTTAGGTACACGTATGGGTTGAAGTCTGGAAAGCAATCACGATGTGTTTCCGTTGCTCTCAATGATACTTTAGGTAGATTGTTCCTGTAGTACAATGTATTCATTCTTATTCATTTTAAAACTGCTTATACAAGTTATTTTGTGTGTTTTTTTCAGGCTAAACTAACACGGTTAACCCCGGACGTTGACTAGACTAAGGCAAAATTTTGCTGCTTAGGCACAAAACTCTTACTTTGGTCCTTAACTGTTTTGTAATATGATTAATAAAGTATAGTTCAACGTCGGAATTTGTCTATATACGGTAGTTCCAACCTAATGAAAGGTTTATCTAATAGGAAAATGAGTGCTTCCCAAACTTCTTGGCAAGTCCACATAATGTAATTTTATAAACTGCCGTTAGTAAAAAAATATATAAATAGAGGATCTTACATAAGTACTCATTAATTATTGAATTTATTAAACGAGTTGGCAAAATGATATAATACGAGGCTCTTCTCGTTTAATAAATTCAATAATGAATGAGAACGAATGTTAGATTCTATTTATCGCATAACTCATATATGATCTTTTATTGCATTTTTTTGCCTGTCGCTTTAAACACACGAAACCGACATAAACCGTGGGAATTGGATCATAGTCACTATAGATTTCTTTTTAAAGTGCATACTAGGCTTATTTTCCACACTTATATAACTAGAGGTATATCGAAAATATAGAATGCTTTTATTCCACTCCCACACCGTAAGTTATGCGATAAATATACGAGTATATAATATACTGGTGAATATAAAAAACAAAAGCCTAGAAAGTCACAAAGAAAGTACTCATGTACTCATTGGCTTTCCAACAAGAGAATAAATCGTTAAATGACCACTCAACACGACAGTATTGAAAACAAACGATAACTGGTACCCTCCCTGTCATCATTTAGGTATACGTCATCATAGGGATTACCATGTGTCGTGTCATCGCACAATGAAGGAAAGCATACTGGCGAACTGTAAATGGTTCAACCACTAAACATTCAGTGCGTTGACAAATAGAAAAGTCACAACATCTTTTGAAGTAATGTGTGCAAGTGGTGATCATGACCTTGGACCTTCACGTCACCCTGGAAGTCAAGTTGTGACAGAAGAGTTCTTAAAGTCCCTAGCCCGTCAATAACAGCCACATTCTACATTTTACAAAATATGTACACCGTCTTTAGTTCTACATTTTTGTCTTTGTTGAAAATTATTTTGATTCAACATTAAACATGGTTGCCAGCGACAATCTTTGTTTACATAGAGTTATATAGTAAATATTTGTAGCGACTACTCCTCTGAAACTACTTGATAGATTTTCATGAAATTTCACAGGAATGCTGATCTAGCTATCAAAACCTATCAGTAGAGCTTCAAGATCATTGACGTCTTGTTAAAGCTACTGATGACGAGGTATATATATATACAGAACTTACATATTTTCAGAATCAGAACTCTGTAGACACAATACAAACAATGGCTTTAACCAGCCAGGCAAAATCCCAAAACTGGAACGTTGAATTAAGAGTTACCAACTCATAATTCATTTTACACATATTCAATCACGGATATTTTAAGATTCCATAAATAAACTTATACTTTTAATCGGTACATATACAATATTATATGACCTGAACACCTGGATAGAGTTTTGGTAAACGGTTGTGTAGTTTACTTTTGCCATTATTTGGCGGGTTAGTTTCTTTAACAAATATGTATTTTAAAAGTAGATCAGACTTACGATAATAACATTTATCAAAGTATTTTTGTTTAAATTATAGATTGTTCGCCCGAGTATTCCGGTACTTAGTTGTCTCTCGAGTTGGTAAGAAAATAACTTTTGTTCGTAGTTATAAATATGTGTATGGGCTTAATATGTGATATTGTTGATTTACATGCAAAACAAATTGTGTTCCGATTTGTCTCAGATGCAGAAATAATGATTGTTTACGTTGTTCATTCTCATATTCTTTCGCGCTCAAATTGTCGACTTGCGGTAAAATATTTCTCATGTATTCATTCCAGTTTACGGAAAATGGACCGATCTTATTGTCTGAGAAAGATCAACGGTTAACCAACTGTTGAACGCGTCACACTAGGACAGATATTTATCAAATTAAAGACAATTAATAAGTGCTCACTATAAAGTGGATTTAAATTACAACTACACGTATACAAATAAGAGTTGCTGAATTCATATTTATTTTCACAAACTTACATCATACTAACCTTTTAATGATTATCATTGTCTAAGCAGTACAATTCAATGCACTGTTTGTCAAAAGTTATGGATTATAATATGTGTTAACCCTTAACCCGCTAAGCATGACTATTATATCCTTTGCGTCCATTGTAAAACCGATCAGCCTGCGAGTAAAGTAACTCACAGGCTGATCAGGGTTTACAATGACCGGATGCTGATCAGTCATTTTTCCTAAAACACCCCTTTGTCACATAAATGGAATGGTCTTAATTGAAAGAGTCCGTTATACATATATGTAGCGGGTTAAAGGCTAAATGAGGAAGTATTTATCACGTTCACATTTTGTAAACATCTCGAGAAATCTGATTACTGTTTAACTGACAGTGAAAATTAAATGTCTGACTTCACGTCTGTTTATGTTATATTTACACATCTTGGACGTTGTAGGATACTGAAAAGCTGTATGGTGCTCCATTTTGTTTGTAAACAATTAGCACACGCGACCCACGTGACTCCCATATAAAGGGGGATAATTCTCCGCAAAGTAGGTCTACTTCACCACCTTCGATGTCCTGTACCTAAAATAATAAAACAAAACATTGTACTAAATATAATGTTTAGCCACTGTATATCTCTTTATACCAGCAGTATTGGTGTTAATTAACGCAAACAAATAGGCAAAGCGGTATTTAGAAACGTGCGAACGAGCAATATAACGAGCGACTTCGATTACAAACTATAGTAGCTCTAGTTTACTTCGATCACAAACTATAGTAGCTCCAGTTTAACTATTGTCAAACAGAATACGTAATAATTTAACCAGAATGATGTACTCCTGTCAAACTAACGGCTAGGTGATTGTAGCTCCGGTTTAAACATGGTGGACAAAAGATAAACATTCGCAAATTTGAAAATAACTTTTTTAAAAACATTTGACTTGATGAATAAATGTGATATATGTATTTAATTTAGTCAGTTTCTCGATAAACAAATAGAAATACAACAATTTACTTTTTTACAGCCATTTGTGAAATTACGTTGCCGGTGTCAAGGTAAAATACCTATGGTTGAAATGCACCGTTGCGCGTATTTTATGGACACCATTTTTAGAAACTGTAGTTCAGCTAGAGTAAGTTCGCATTACTACTTAACTTGACATGCGCAGATCAACAACCATAGTTAAAATATGGTTCGTGATCAAATGTCCTCAATGTAATTAACTTATGAACATTGCAAACTCGGTTTAGAAATACCATAATTAGCTACTGCTTACACTTACAACAACACTCGTCTCCTTCACGCAGTTCTGTTCATCACCTGCCATGTTGAAGGTGTTGAAGGTCAGCTGGACGCTTTTACCAGGTGTTCCGGTGATATAGATTTCACAAATGTCGTCTTCGTGTTTTGAGTTTGCTGGATAGCTGACGGTTGATATCTCCCCAACTGCAGACGTAAACTGCTGACTGCATGCTGTAAGATAATAATACAATATGCCGTTTTATGTGCGGACTGGGGTCATGACCTCTAACTTACTTCCGACGGCAATGCAGCACACTTACACGAAGAAAACAAATGTCATATACGCGCAAGTAAACAAATGTCATTGTAAAACAAGTAGAGTGCACATGCCGTTTGCATACAAACTATACAACTAACTAAATCAAGACACAGTTTTAAATAACTGAGGTAAGTAAAACATGACTTTACTAAGTAAGTGAACGGTTATGATCAAAACTAAAAACACGACTGAAGTCACTGGTCACAAAACATTTAGTGTTCAAAATCTGAACACTGTGCTAATGTCGGGAATAACACTATTTGAGAACGGTTTATTTATAACAAGGAAAGATAAATCACGAGGGTATAACTGATAGTGACCAGTCGGTGTATATTGGTACATGGTACCACCAGTCGGTGTATATTAGTACATGTACCACCAGATGTCAACAATACAATCCCAAATACAGATGTTACGTTTACAACGGACTGGCATAGTTACATATATATACTACATTGTATAGTCACAACGGACTGGCATAGTTACATATATATACTACATTGTATAGTCACACACATTCATAATTATCTCAGGCATTTAACTTTAATTAAATATTACTGGTCTGTGTGTGTGTCATGTATATATCAGTGTTTTATTATTTATATTTATATTGTATTCCAATACATAAATCTTAGTCGTTCTCCCTACCAATACTCCATTGGTCAAACTTTCAGATTTACCAATAACTCACCTGATGTGGTTTTGTTTTGGGGATAGCCTTCATAGGTAAATGCATAGCCATGTCCTTCTATTCCCGCCACAAATTTAAGGACAACAATGTTTCCAGCCGACAACCATTCATTGTCCAGGACCGAATTGCACACTGGGATTTTCTGGCCGCTTACACCATCGATTAAAGTCAATTCGTCACCTAAAATGTCATATCTCAAATTAATATACGCTTATATTGATCACGTGTTTTATTAAAGGGATGATGCACTATTGTGTAGGGATTTTGTTTGCCTTAAAAGATATTTTGTTAATATGACATATATGTCACTATTTGCAGAGCACTAGACGAATTTATTTAAAATGCATTTATAACTAGAAACATGTGTGATTAAGCTAAACGCAATTACTAAACTGATTTAACCAAATTAATCTAACTATCTGAGTGCATAAGCCTCATCCAACAAATGTATCATTATAGTTAAGACAACATAATAAATGAAAAAGATTCATTTAAGGCATGCGCTGTTTTAAAATGATGCTTGCCCCTTATGTGAAATGATACACGTTTTAGTTAAGGGGATATTGTATTCAGGGGCTAATACATACAACAGTATAATTATTATGAGGTTATTTAAAATTGTTCTGTACAATACGGTGATATATTTGGACGAGTACCCAGCTGATACAACAATATTGGACGAGCCGCTATATTTGGACGAGTACCCAGCTGACACAACCATATTGGACGAGCCGCTACAGTCATATTGGACGAGCCGCTAGGCGAGTCCAATATGGTTGTGTCAGTTTGGTACTCGTCCAAATATATCACCGTAGCTGCTCGTCCAATATGGTTGTGTCAGCTGGGTACTCGTCCAACTATATCACCGTAGCGGCTCGTACAATATGGTTGTGTCAGCTGGGTACTCGTCCAAATATATCACCGTAGCGGCTTGTACAATATGGTTGTGTCAGCTGGTACTCGTCCAAATATATCACCGTATTGTACAGAACAATGTTAAATGACATTTTTATGATATACCTATTTCTCTCGATTCAGAAATATAAATGATCTAAATTGACTTACATTGTTAACACCAAATGACAAATATTTTCGTTTAACGCTTTATAAAAGAAAAGTATATAGGCGTGTATAATTTATGTGATATTGATGCATTTGGAACATTTTACCGGTTTTCGGACATTATCGTTGAGTTAACATGGGGCTCGTGTAATGTACAATACGGATTTAATATATATTGTACGGTCACATGGTACAAATGTAGACCGCTCATTGCACGAGAGAAATAGGTATATAATAATTAAAAGTTATCACAAATGAGATATAGGGTCCTATAAGGCATCGTAGGTCCGCACTGTACTGCAAACAAGGACTTGAAAATACAGTGAAAGAGACAAAAAACAACAGAAAGGGTGGTGAAGACAGGGTTACCGACTTGGAACGGTCAGTAGGCAATAAGGCCCACTGGTTGTCTCCCCTTATCTATTGTATGCGACCGTACATCTTGCACTTATTGTGAGTAATAAAACTTTGCATTATTTTGTAATTTGTATTTGTTAATACCTCTTTTTCTTGCACTATAATAACACTTGTATGTTATATTTATGTAGCTTTCTGAATAAACATTATCTTATCCTTTATGATAAAAAGACGCGATGACGTCATCGTTCCAAGATGGCCGCCTCAATTTATGTGTGTTTGCAATTTTTCAATAGGTCATATCTCCTTTATTTTCATGGTATTTTGATAATTATATCAGCTTTTTTATCAGGTTTTCAGAACCCCTATAAATAAACCTGTGAACAATAATGCATCATCCCCTTTAACGCACACAAACCTATGTATCTGTAGTCTAGCCCTATTTTCAACCCTTTTATGTTGACCTTGCCTGTTAATCCTTGTTATTGTTGGTTGTTTCTATGCGTTTTCTTGATTGAATGCGATCATTGAAGCTACATTTTCTTTTCTACTTTATTCGCTGCCGGAACGGAACGGGTTCCGGCAGCGACTCATATGGTTTTTCATAATTGCACATGGTAAGGTAGCAATGAACAGTTTCTTTTAGTTTTTCACTTTGATAACGCAATCTTATAATTACACATGGTAGCAGTGAACAGTTTATCTGCTGTAATGCACGCTAACGTACACGCATCCCTTACATGTGAACAATTGTGTTTCTGTGCTGATGTGTACTTCTAGCATGTCGACCTACAAAGGTGAATGTGTAATCAATATGTAACGCATGTCAAGCCTTTGGCCAGAACGAAGCGATGTTCAAAATGTTTGGTATAACGAACTGATGGTAACATTTGGGAAGAAAATGTCTGGTGAGAGAAAACGGTCGTGGCATGTTTACGTCTTCGTGACAATTTGTTTTCATTTTTTTAAATATTGTTTTAACGCACGTGACTTGAGCTGTTATTATTTTTAACTTCTTCCCAAGTTTCTATCCATATATAATGCTATATTATCTCGGCAGCTATTTTACGCTTGCGTAAAACCTTGCTTGTGTATCTACTTATACTGAGTTTATACATGATACACAGTTTTGCATGAATTAATCTATTACAATAGTAATGAATGTATTTCATTTACCCGAGTCACAATCGAACGCCATCTTGTTAAACTTCAGCAGCACTCTGCTATCCAGTGGCAAGGCTATCACCTGCTCACAAGGCGTACCTGTTGCGGTGAAATAATCGTGTCATGATGAGAATGTCACGTAATTGTTTTATAATAATTACGCATTAAATCTTGAATTTAAGGGAATTAATTTCATTTCATCGCAGGATTGTCTTTTTCATATTCACTAATATTCTACAGTCAACTGTAGAAATAGATGCACAATGTCTCATATGGTCATTAAAAAATGCATTGTTCAGCAGATTTAATATCTATTATGATCACTTGAATACAAAACAACCAGAAAGAACTGTTCACCAGTGGTCTAGATCTAAAAAAAATTGTTATGTATATACAATTCTATCGTCATTAGCATATAACTAGTTAACTTTTTAAAACCTAACGTGACGTCGTTTTCAAAAGGTGTACAAAGAAATCTTCTCGGAGACTTTTTTTGAGCGATTGTCACAATATGTATGTTCTGAATTTAACTGTTTTTCTCAATCTTAAAATGTTGCTCTTGTTGTTTTTATCGAAATGGTTGGAATTATAAGGTTTGCATGTGTTTTCTGGAGTTTACGATGGGTAAACGTTGACTAATCTCGCACATATTTAAAAGAAAGATATTTATTCAATGTCTGCTTGATCCTGTACTAGGGGGCGTGAGAGGTGTTGCTTCTTTCGTTGCTTCTCATGAACAGACTCAATAAAACCGAGTCTGCTGCTTTATTCTCTTAATTGTGTTTGTTGCTCCCAAAGGATCACCTTTATCAGTATTTATTCATAAACAATAAATGCAATCCTAAAATATCTACCTGGTAGTAATTTCCCTGTTATATCTATTCCGCCACTTGTTGCTGTCCTCACTGTATTGCACAACGGTTGAACTGGTGTTTCATACAGACTACCTTCGACAGAAGACATAAAGTCAACAGCTTTATCAATCGCGTCATCATCCAGAACCGGAAACAAATCATTTTCCTCGGAAACACCATCCTGGTCCATTTGAAGTGGGGGAGCCAGCTCATCTACAAAGAAAATAAAAATAACAATTTTAAAACATAAAATGTAAATACAGTGGTATGCAAGGCATTTACACATTGAGATAGTACTTAAGAGATAATCATGCTAAGATTTTCTATCTGGGACGGAATGTGGTTGGTTTTAAGATCTTTAATTACTTTTTTCGGTAACGCTTTCATTATTACACACTTGGTTTTTCTATGAACACTTAATTTTATCATCAATGACGTCGTTAGTTACAAAGTTATATGACGTCACATAAGTTTTTGATGTTACATCGGGCGTTTTACTGCCGCAAATTTGAGACGTCAGCCAATGGAGTAACGCGTATATATTATAGATGCATTAGAATACGTGTGTATATAGCTCTGCCCTTAAACACGTCAACATTAATTGCTTAATGTCTGCGCAAGACTTTTGATTCAGTTAACAAGCATGACATATATTTGAAATAAAGATTCCGCCTTTGAATGAAACAAACACCTACCAAATGTCGGAGGTAAGACATTCGACACATCTCCTGAAAACAACAAACATATATACTATATATATTGATACATATATTGATACATATATTGATACATATCACGATTTCAATCACGTACTGCAATGTACTCATTGTTGTATTTGCCGCTAGTAAGCAAGCTCCAGAATGCTAAGTTAGAACACATTACTTACTGTAAGTATTAATAACAATAGTATAAAAGTCGAACAGGAAATGCAACTTTCACAGAACACAGTAAACCCAAAAACACGCAAAAGAACAAACATGAATGGCGAAGTTAACAAAGAATAAAAGCATATGACGTCACAAACACAAACAGGGTGACAACAGGGCTATCGCCTTAGAACGGTCAGTGGCAAAAAAGGCCGCTTGGGGTTTAAACCAGATTCTAGAGTGCACCAACCCTCACACTTACCCTACTGTCATCCCAGTAAAACGGGACAGTGTAAATAAAGAAAAACCCGCCATGAACTATTCTCTAACCAACAAGGCAGCATTAATAGGCAATATAAGTAAAACACAAAGATGCTCGTGTATAAATAAATACAAAAACACAATAGCCTAGAAAGCCACAAAGAAGGTACTCAGTGACTTGGCAGAGACGTTGTTAAGTTGAAGTTCTTTAGGATATATATTATTAACCATAGAAGAAAAGAAAGGGTTGTCAATGTTCAATATGTCATCCAGATATCGAGAGGTGTCATTAAAGGCTTCAGTAACATCTGCCTGAGTATCTGGAGAATGACTCAACATGAAATCCGTTTTACAGCAACATAAAAACAAATCTGCGACAAGGGGTGCACAGTTCGTACCCATGGGGATACCAACGATTTGTCTACATACCTGATGAAAATATTATATAATAGAAAAATAAGTGATTCAAAAACTTCATGGCAAGACAACATAGTGTAATTTTCCAAACTGCCGTTAGTAAAAAACGCTTAAATATTGTTACAGGCCAAACATGCAGTATTTTCCCTTGAAAAAGTTTTTTGAATGAGAGCAACAACCTTGTCTTTGATAATGTGGTGCGGTAAAGTTGTATATAATGTAGAAAAATCATAAGTACTTATAGATGCAGCTTGACGTTTATTGCAAATGTTATCAAGAACTTTACCTCGGACCAATACGACAGACTCAACTGAAATCACTTGGTTAATGTACATTATTCTGTCGTTAACAGTCAACCGAAATCAAGTTCAATGTTTTTATAAGATCTACATACATTGTCGGCAGACATCAAATATTCAAAATAATCCTTGCTTTGTGCCGTTGCCCATAATATAATAAGTAAGGTATACATACTCTTTCGGCGGGCGTCACACAGGCCACAGAAGCCCTGACAATGGGCCGTTGCAAAAGGTTTGTATGCTGTACACATACTACTGCCGTACCCAGCACAGTTGCTTTCTTGATCGTCGCACGCTGAAATGTAAACAGTTGAATTGAGTTGAATGTTGTTTAACGGCTCATCAACACAGGTTATCTAGAGCCGCCCCGTAGATTATTATCGAATAGATTCCTATGGTTCTTTAACGTGCTCAGAGGATAGACCGATACACGGGACCTCCCGGTTTACGTCCCCATCCGACGGACATGGCTAAGGGAAAGTGTCTTGCCCAAGAACACACAGACGAAACTCAGTGGCACCACGGAGGATTGAACCCGGGGCCTCCTGTTACAAATCCGCCGCGCAACCGACTGCGCCACGCCAGCCCTCAAACATAAACAGTACACTATTAAAGTGAGCGAGTATAAACTATGCATGTGACATCGCAACCTTATGAAGTGAAACTTATTTAGGCCTTTGTCAGTCGACTGACGACAGCCATTTTTAGACGCGCAATATGCCTAAAAACACATGCATACCGAAACCTAAAGATACCTACAAATACTGGCAGTTAATAAAAACTTAGTTATTTTACATCGGTTGTAACGAAAGCCCTCTCAACTGATTTCAATCACTCTCGATGTCTGGTTAGTACCAGTACTAAGCAAATGCAGATAAAGTGTCTTGCTCAGTGATATAGCACAAAAGGTCATGGCGGGATTCGAACCCACGACTTTTCGATCTTGGAACCAACGATCTTCCACTAATCACGATTCATGACATGTCTATAAATTGACAAACGTTAGGCTTAACATAATAAAGATACAATGATATTTAGATACAATGATATTTTTATGTCATCACAGATGGCATATAGTTACATATGGTACTAGCATATGCATGGTTTAATGCAGTTAAATGAGCTACTTCTTTTCATTCGATTGAAAACAATTTATATATTCTTTTTGATTTGATATAAATTCCACATGTGTATTGACTTTGTTTCATTTGTATGTTGTTGTTTTTAATCACATTGCATGTAGTCATATCTGACAGGAAAAAAAAGAATACAAATAATTGTTATTATAGAATGAAAAAAAGAGGTACCACCATACACATCTTTAAACAATGCTTATTGTTTTGTTTTCACGCTTGTATTGATTAAATATAAACTTTAACACCAACATTTTTAAAACCAACTTTTCTGTATAATAATTTTTAATATATTATCAGTCGTAATCATCTTCTAATTTAATTTCCTTCTAACCGGGGAGTAACTCGTTCCACATAGCATACACAAGATGTGAAATACATAGTCAATATATTAACAACATTATCAAAAATATGAGTTATCACAAAAGGTGCAAATAAACAAGCCATCTGTTTACATATAACGTGTAGTCCATCAAGAAATAAATAAAGCAACTAGATAAATTAGAGACAGATACATATGGTTAAAATATAACGAAAATCAATTATGATTAATTAATTTACAAAAGCACCTGATTCCATTCTATCAATAAGTAATAGATAGAGTCTGGTCTCAGCGAGTTGGCTTATTTAAACACAACGTAGCCCATCGAGGTGTTTAAATAACCAATGAGATGAGACAGACTCTATCTTTTTTGTAGCATGGTGTACTTAGTAAAACTGTGACGTCATAGTGACCGTACTCTAAATTCCAATATCCGATAGTTGTAGTACGGTATAGCCACGCCCTTTATTACCCTAAATTAAACGATTTAATGCTCTGCATTCATCAAAGGAATGTCACCGACCATGCTATAATTTAGAAGTATTTGAAAGCATTTAAATAAACTACTAGTATGTGTTCCTACGGTATTGTATCTTTTGAAATCATGTGTCCACCATAATGGGGTACTTATCTAAACGAAACACAAGAAAAATCAGGTTGGTTCGTGATTACAGATAGAATGACTTGTTCAATTTAAAAACGTCGCAATAAAAATAAAAATAAGATTCAGTGATAAAGCCGAGCTATAAGCAGTCCCCATATTAGCATATGTATGGTATTTGAAGTATTCAAGTAAACGACTAGTATGTGCTAATTTGGTATTATAACGTTTGAAAGCATGTGTCCACCATAATGGGATATTTATAGAAACGAAATACAAGAACACTCTGGTTCTACATGGAGAATGACTTCTTCAAATTAAACGCGTCTCTACTAAGAAATAAAAAGGATTCAGTGATAGGGCCAAGTTATAAGCAATTTATAGGCAATCCCCATATTAACACATATATGGTATGTGAAAGTATTCAAATAAACGACTAGTATGTGCTCGTATGGTGTTATAACGTTTGAAAGCATGTGTCCACCATAATGGGATACTTATAGAAACGAAATACAAGAACACTCTGGTTCTACATGGAGAATGACTTCTTCAAATTAAACAAGTCTCTACCATGAAATAAAATAAGATTCCGTGATAAAGCCAAGCTATAAGCAATCTCCTCATTAAAAGAAATAAACAGGATTATTATAAAGTACTTCAAATCACAGTATACAACATGTTTTGTAGACTGAAATCACATACACCCAAGCATATATCGGCATGGTTCTTTGGATCAAGATAAACAATATATAAATAAACATCAATACCAAAAGTGGATATAGAAAACAAGAAAAACAGCATTCAAGCAGCACAATCAACCACAAACACGCACAGAAACAAACTCTAACTACAAAGATGAATAAAAGGCAAGATATGACATCACAAACATAAACGGATTAGCAATAGGGCTACCGCCTTGGAACGATCAGTGGCAAAACATGCTGCCGGAGGTTTAAACCAAAAGTGTGTGCAGACTATACCAAAACGTTCTTCTAACATCATTTAAAAAGAAATATAAAAAGATCGGATAGGGAAAATAGCAGTCAAGGAGGACAGTCAACCACAAAACACAAAAACGATACTAACGATAAATAAAATCTGGATTTGTCTATCACAGGCTTCATATTCAAGTCAAGCCTTGGGTTGAGAGAGAGAGAGAGAGAGAGAGAGAGAGAGAGAGAGAGAGAGATTTTCTTACAATAAGGAAAACACAGACGAATGATCCAGCATGATCACCCTTCACACACGACAATCACGAATCGCATTGTATTAAATGTGTATTTCAGGTGCATGTACATGTTTATGTCAGCAACCACCACCATACAAACTGGGTTCATCAAACAATACTTTCTGAGAAAGTGGTTTCTTTCTGAGAAAGTGGTTTCGTCTTCGAAATGACATACGTTAACGGAGTTATTTCGGGTGTTAGACCTTTTATATTGCCACCGAGAGCTGTGTATATATACACACTTCAAACGTCTGAGTGGAAATATCTTGCTCTGATTTAAAGCTTTTTATTTCATAACATTACACTGATAAATAAAACATTCGTAATATAAGGTTAAATGATTAGGTGCGTGTCACTAAGTAAGCACAAATGAAGGCATAGCAACCACAACCAAAAAAGCATCACAGCAACACAAACGCGCACTGACAGAAATGCGCACCAACACACCACGATAGCATTTCGAACAAACCTGCACATAATCCACAATATTTCCTACAATGCTGCTGCGCAAACTCAGTTCTTGTGCAGACGCCTTTTCCAAACGCATCGCAGTCTGCCGTATTCACACACGATTTGCTGTCGTCTATTATTTTAATCAGACAAGTATATTATTGGGTCAGTTTTACAACTACAGCAACCCCACTTAATATTGCAAGTATTTTAAATATGTAATCGTTGTAGAGTAAAAATTGCAATTAAAATAAGTGAAAAGAAATGAATGTTGTTTAACGGCTCATTAACACATTACAGGTTATTTAGAGTCGCCCCAACGAGATGGAAAAGATACACAGGAACCCGGGCACCTGACTACTCTTACACAGGAACCCGGGAACCTGACTACTCTTACACAGGAACCCGGGAACCTGACTACTCTTACACAGGAACCCGGGCACCTGACTACTCTTACACAGGAACCCGGGAACCTGACTACTCTTACACAGGAACCCGGGCACCTGACTTCTCTTACACAGGAACCCGGGCACCTGACTACTCTTACACAGGAACCCGGGCACCTGACTACTCTTACACAGGAACCCGGGCACCTGACTACTCTTACACAGGAACCCGGGAACCTGACTACTCTTACACAGGAACCCGGGCACCTGATTACTCTTACACAGGAACCCGGGCACCTGATTACTCTTACACAGGAACCCGGGCACCTGACTACTCTTACACAGGAACCCGGGCACCTGACTACTCTTACACAGAAACCCGGGCACCTGACTACTCGTACGCACGATTAGATTATTATGGTTCGTGTAGTACTATAAACGGGACCGTCTGGTTTACGCCCCTAAAAGGACGAGGCTAAAGGAAGGTGTCATGTCCAAGAATACATAGACGAAACTGAATGAAGCGGTGAGGCTTGAACCCGGGTCCTTCAGATTTCATGTCCACTGTGTATTCCACTGGGCCACGCCAGCAATTCAGACAAGAGCATGTTTATGAATGTACATACCACAGCCTCAGTTATATATATTCCAGCATGCATGTTCAAATCACAAGAAGTAGTTTATACCTTTATGAAAGACACATTAAACGTTAACGATAATGAAAAGAACGACCTACCAGGTTTCGCCTCCACAAGTTCACAGAGGTTGCAGAATTGTTTACAGTGTGTTTTAGCCCAATCTGCGTATTCTGTACATACATTCTGACCGTGTGCCGGACAGTTGTCTGTGTCCACACAGTCACCAGATAAAGTGGGGGCTTGAGCTGTTGCTAATAACATAGATAAACAATAAAGCACTTTAAACAAGTTATATAAAATAGAGGAAGAAAGAACCATACAAAAGTTGCCCATGACCCAAGTGAGACTGAAAATCGCATATCATATAAGGTTGCTGATTAAAAGTATAAACACATTAAAAGTTGGTATTAAAGTTAAACAGACAATGTCGTATTCACTGACACAGAAACACAGTCAACCAGAATCATGCATGCAAAGGAAAAAAAACAAAGAAACGGCAAATAGAATCAAATTATGCGATACAACACACAAAGGGGTTGACAAGGGTACCGACTTGAACGGTCAGTGATAAAAAGGCCGTGGGAAGTTCAAAACAGGCTTTAGTGTGCACAAACGTCACTTTTACCCTATTGTCATCCCAGTTACACGGGATATTTCGATGCAGAAAATAAATTTGGGCATTTCAAAGTCCATAGCCTTGAAAATGGTCAGCTCCATATATAACCAGTGTAAAGCATGCTTCATACAATATGTTCAGGATTTGCTCAATTATTGCAATAAGACGAACGCAATATTTCTTTTGGGATAAAGATAAGGCAGACTGCTTGAACAATTATGCTACATCTATTTCTTCAGTTAATGATGCAAATGTTGATATGAGACAACAACTATCATAACCTGCCTGTGGTGATGAGATATACAAACTACGTAAGATCCTTGGTCATAATCACGTTCATACAATCTTTATTAAACTTGTAAAAACGCTTATCAAAAGAGGTTATGGCCCTATAATTTTGCAACGCATTGCATGTTTACTGGTTGACCCATTTACAGTTCACCCTGTGATTTCCTCTTTGATTGTGCGATGAGATGACTGGACAGATTGTGGACCCTATGATAACGTCTACCTAAATAATCAATGGATGGCTGCGTTTGATTTTTGTCTTCAATATTGTCTTGTCGTACACTTAACGGTTGGTTATCATGTTGCTCTGGCTTCTGCCAAGTCATTGAGTACTTGCCTTGTGGCTTTCTAGGCTTTTTTTATATTATATATACATGATCATTTATGTGTTATACTTATATTGCCTACATAATACAATTGTATTTATAAAACTATAAAACGTTCCATAGCATTTACAACGTATTCCTTTAATAATTTAGAAATCTATGTTGAACAATCAGTAGCGATCTTATGTGTATTGTAGATAACTAGTATGTAGGGAAGGGCATCATATATAAATTGTATGTTATAAAAACTTGTGACGCGATCCATTTGTATATTTGGCAATAAAATCAGTTTAAACCAGACGAACGCAAACAATTACAACAATCTAAAACATGGTTAAAGTAGCAAGAAAATATCTATCCAGTTAATTATCAGTAAACTATACTATTGTAGTCGAGAATAATAAACGTAAAAACCCACCACCACAATGACCACAGAATTTCTTGCAGTGCGACTTGGCCCAGGTAGCGTATGCAGAATCAGTACAGAATCCGGCCGAGTACTGGTTACAGTTTGACACTTCATCCTTGCAATCCGGATCAAAGTCTTCAATGGAATTTGAAATATAAATCTTTAAATCAAAATTGTTTAATAAGAAACCAGCACTAGTAAATCCATATGTGTTAGGTTTGTATGCGGCTTTCAAAAGATGGTGGACACAATTTAATGACAAGGATATAATTTGACGTTCAATATAAAACAAATTAAATGATCACCTTTATAATTTGACAGCGAAGTAGACAATAAAGGA
Organism: Cyrtodaria siliqua; assembly: GCA_037043455.1. Classification (NCBI taxonomy): domain Eukaryota; kingdom Metazoa; phylum Mollusca; class Bivalvia; order Adapedonta; family Hiatellidae; genus Cyrtodaria; species Cyrtodaria siliqua. The sequence continues at coordinate 17,288 of JAWPHD010007570.1, forward strand.
TGCAGAATATTAGATATCCGAAATTCAGAATCAACTTCATTTGACATCTTCCTTGTGCTGTTGCAAGACATGTATTATATTTATTATACTAACGTTAAGTATCTTAATATTCTATTACACTCATAGAACCCACGTAATGCAATACACAGGTTTACAACCACACAACAAATATAATTAAAAAGAGTATAATAATAATAATCTACATTAAAAGCTTTAACTACTAACCGCCTGGGTGTTCGGAGCACACTATGCAAGATTTCATACAGTTATCATGGGCCCAGCTCTTATAATCTCCAGAGCACACATCCGCTCCGTAGGTCCCGAAACAATCAGCAGTCTTGTCCGTACACGCTGACCCACCTGGGAAGGAATGTGCATCATTTAATCTGGTATATGGCTATACTAGGTTCAGACGGTAATATTTATGAAAATAGTAAATACATGTATTAAATGTCCGACTATATTGAGTATACGTGTTCAAGAGAGATGATTTCAATTTTAACATCGTTAACTATCCACACCTGGATGGAGATGTACCTCGTGCTACCTCATATGGGGTGTATATCTCCCAGCTCATTCAATTTGCTAGAGCGTGTAATGATGTTATAGACTTCAATGATCGTAATCAAGTTATTACAAGTAAACTTCTTCAGCAGGGTTTTCGTTATTACAAACTACGTGGATCTTTCTCTAAATTCTACCGCCGCAACGAGGGCCTGCTGGAAAAGTACAACACCCACCTTAAAACACTTCTGCGACTAGGCATATCACAACCCTCATTTTATGGAGATGTGGTCTATAAACTTCGAAAGTTAAAGGGGTCTGACGGGTTTCCTGACCGCTTTACAAATTTAATCAGGAAGTTCGTCAGAAAAGGATATAACCCTTTGGTTTTACAGCGCACTGCATGTTTAGTGATTGACCCCTCTACAGTCAGTCATTACGCTTCACTTTTCACTTGTGCGATGACTGGACTACCTCTTGGGACTCTATGATTGTACCTACTGAAACCCCAACTAAGGGAGGTGGGTGCATGAGCTTTCGTCCCTCGGGTTTTCTGGTCGTACCCTAGATTGGTTTTCTCTTTAGCTGCAACTACTATGGTTGTTCAGTACGATTCTGGATACATCCTTAGATGTTTATTATTTTGTATGAATATCTTTAGTTAGTTTCTCTGGATGTCGACTTTATTGTTAGAGATTTCCTTTTGATGGGATGTAGTTTTGTTTACACCGTCTTGTCTATTTGGGCGCAGAAGACAGGATAATAGCGAGGATTGTGCGCATATAAAATCGATTCAAGCTAACCAGTAGGCCTTATTGCCTACTGACCGTTCCAAGTCGGTAACCCTGTCTTCACCACCCTTTCTGTTGTTTTTTGTCTCTTTCATTGTAGTTTCAAGTCCTTGTTTGCAGTACAGTGCGGACCTACGATGCCATTGCGTTCGGACGCTGTGGTTTCTATAGGACCCTATATATCATTTTTCATGTTTAGTTCCTGTTAAGTGTTTTTCTTACTTTTGTTGATGTAGTTTTGTAGAAATTATTAGATTTTGTAAACTGCAGACTGGAATCCAGACACGCATAGCATCTAAAAGTAGGTATAGACGTTGCACAGGTAATATAACTTTCACAGAACACAGTTAACACAAAGAAACATAAAAATATCGGACAGGGAAAACAGCATTCAAGGACGACAGTCAACCACAAAACACAAAAACAAACACGCAAAAACAGACAAACGAGAAGGCAAAAATAATAAAAAATACAAACGACATCACAAACACAAAATGGTTGAAATAGGGCTACCGCCTTGAAACGGTCAGTGGCAACAAAGGTCACTCTGGGTTTAAATCGGTTCTAGGGTGCACCAAACCTCACACTTACCCTACTGTCAACCCATTAAAACAGGACAGCGCAAATAAAGAAATCCCCGTCATGATCTAATCTCTAACCAATAAGCCAGCATCAATAGGCAATATAAGTAAAACACAAATATGCTCGTGTAAATATAATACAAAAAAAAATAGCCTAGAAAGTCACAATGAATGTACTCAATGACTTGGCAGAAACCAGAGCAACAAGAGAATACACCATTAAGGGCACGACAGGAAAGATCATAGACAAACATCAAACGCCACCGTCCCAATGGGCTTTAGGTAGGCGTCATCGTAACACAACATTATAACAAACAACATTTACACTGTTAACAAGAAGCAAGGCAAGTGACATCACGCACACACACAGGCTGACAATAGGGCTACCTCCTTAGAACGGCCAGTGGCAAAAATGCAGCTAAGGGTTTAAACCAGATTCAAGGCGGCAGTACTATTGTCAACCTTGGCGGCAGTACTATTGTCAACCTTGGCGGCAGTACTATTGTCAACCTTGGCGGCAGTACTATTGTCAGCCTTGGCGGCAGTACTATTTTCAACCTTGGTGGCAGTACTATTGTCAAGCTTGGCGGCAGTACTATTGTCAAGCTTGGCGGCAGTACTATTGTCAACCTTGGCGGCAGTACTATTGCCAACCTTGGCGGCAGTACTATTGTCAACCTTGGTGGCAGTACTATTGTCAACCTTGGCAGCAGTACTATTGTCAATCTTGGCAGCAGTACTATTGTCAACCTTGGCGGCAGTACTATTGTCAACCTTGGCGGCAGTACTATTGTCAACCTTGGTGGCAGTACTATTGTCAACCTTGGTGGCAGTACTATTGTCAACCTTTTTGTGCTTGTGATGTCACATACCTTTGCCCTTATTTAACTATTTCTATCATGAAGCATGTGCTTACTAATATCGGTTCTGCACAGTTTGTCGACACAATATTCCTTGATGGCGGGTTTGCTATCTACATCACAGCGAGATTCGTCAATGGGAGTGGTAGATGTCGACGTACTGTAACAATTCACTTGTCGTGTCTTTACACCACGTCCACAGGGCTCGGAGCACTGTTATAATAGAATAGAATAGAATATAATAGAATAGTTTTATCAAACCAATTATGGGCCATTTCTGGCATAACAATCACAATATAATAATATCATAAGCTGTAAACAAGACATATAAAGAAACACAAGCTTGATTTTTGATTACATAAACATAATTAACTGAAGATTTATAAGTAAATAAGGATGATAAACACGCCAACAACTGTTATAATACAAAAGAGACAAGACAACACTAATACAAGGGAGACAAGACAACCAAACGATATGACCAACCTATTTTGATGATGGGTTAGCTCCTTTATATATTGTATATGTAAGTAAAGTCACAACTAGTCATGTCCGTACTCAAATATATGAAAATGTAAAAACAGTGACTACTTGCTTTCCAGTTATTTGCACTTTAACCCAATTTTAATCACAATATTAACACATTCTGTCATAGTATTATTATTAACTGTTATTAATAATAATTAATTATAAGAACATATAATATAATCATGCATTTTTTGCATATGAATCTGTAAACACAATTGACATAAGGTGTCCTAGCCTCTAGTGATCATCTTGGAAAAAGAAATTGTTGGACCAACTTCATGCAATACGTATTACTAGTTTTATAGAATCAGATCCATATCTCTCGAAGTTGTGGAGTAAATGTTACCTAATTTTAGTGTAATCTGAGCATTTTCGGATTTATCTAGAGGATCAGTTTCTATTGGAACACTCTTAATATCACCTGCGATGTTCGTGTTTTTAATAAAGCTATCATAAGTATCATAAGTAGTTTAGAAAAAGTAGCACCAGTCAAGCGACTATGCAAAGAAGTTTGATACTATTGGATTGTATTAAACCAAATAATGTTGGACAAACTACACCTGTATTGGCGTAAGACTTTCATCACACATATACCTATAATGCTGACAAAGTTGCAATGGTCTTGCAACTCCCCGGTCGTCCCTTTTGCCACTGAGCGTTCCAAGGCTGTACTCCTGTTGTCAACCCTTATATATATGTGATGTGCTTTTTACTGATTGTGTACTCAGTAGATACATGATTATACTTCTTGTTTTACTCAAGGTATTGTGGTTAAAACATTAATGCTATAAATTGTTTGTAAACAAGATTTTTCATACCAGTGTAATAGGAGTTTTAGTTCTTGTATGATGATTTTGTTGTAAAAGGTAGTATTTGTAAGTTCTTGTGTAATAGTCTAAGTTTTTTTCTGTATATATATATTTTTTCTTTTCTTCGACTAATCTGATTTTTGAGTCATTCATGAAATGGTAATTTGGTTGGTTAAACGATTGCTTTTTTAGTCAATCTATCAGTCCGTTCTCTAACCTAAATTACTACCATCTTTTATTGTTTCACCAGAAAAGTAAGAGTATTCTTAGTATCCCTTAATCATGACTTCAGGAGTTCCTGATACATATTTAGCCAAATAATGATGATCATGTTTTATAAAGGTTGGTGCTAATTTTTGTTTTATTAAAACAAGTAGCGTTATTCCTTGTTTAACATTGAACATTGAACTAATTGTCGGATTGTAATTTATTTACTTTAAGCTATATTTATGTTCAATCCTGTATCAAACAATTAGACAATACTATTTTGAACATTGCAATTTAACTAGACTATCCCGCATTTGGAATTAGCCGTTTTTGTGGGAGTTTTTGTGTGTTTTTTTCGACTTTTTTTGTTTGTTTGTTTGTGGGTTTTTTTTCCAATTAATTTTCAAAATCATGTTATTATTTATCATTTGCTGCTTTGTACTGATATGCCCCTCGGGTCTCGTTGTTGGCTTGTTGTATCGCTGTGTCCATCCGTTGTTCTTTTCCAGCTTTTCGATGTTTCACAGTGTGGTCCTCCGGTCGCAGTTCATTGTTTTTGATGTACACTGATTAGCATTATGGGTATTGACCTATTTTCATGGCGTGTGACCGTAGGACTATACTATAATCGTAGACAGTGGAGTTTGAAATCATATAAGGACCTTTTTTATTTGCCAGATACTTCTGCGCACATTGCTTATATTAGCAGGGGATGTAGAACCTAATCCCGGACCTGATGAAGTTCAATGTTTCTCAGTTCTACATCAGAATATACGCAGTATCAGAAACAAACTAGAGTTCATAAAAGAAAACTTTCTTGATTTCGATATTCTGTGTTTTACAGAAACGCATCTTGCGATGGATGTCAATAATGACCTTTTACAGTTGGACGGGTTCAATCATGTCTACAGAAAGGACAACTCGTCCCATGCAGGTGGTCTTTTAGTATATGTATCGCCCTTTTTGAGGCCAACTAGAAATGTTGAATTAGAAAATATGCTCCCTGAATCACTGTGGGTAGAAATAAGAGACAAAAGTCAGTCATTTTTAGTATGTACAATTTACAGACCCCCTCATTATAGTGTAGAATTTTGGGATAGACTTAATACTTGTTTAGAAAAAGCAGCAGAAATTAACAATAATATTATACTATTAGGAGACATAAACGAAGACCAGCTGAACCCTTCAAATCACAAATTTCGGGATTTACTTTCTTTTAACAATTTGACAAATGTTATCACCGTACCAACACGTGTAACTAATAATTCTAGTACGTTAATTGATCCAATAGCTGTTGCAAACAACATAACCTGTCATGAATCTGGCATTTTTGAAACTCCAAATTACATTAGCGATAATTTCTGTACATTTGCATTTATTAATAGCGATCTTCAACAAAATATCCCATATAAGAGGAAAATCTGGAATTACAAACGTGCTGATTTCGATAAATTCAATAACATGATCAGATCTATTGACTGGTCTTTTTTACAAGCTGGAACAATTGATGATGCTACCAACGCGTTTATATCTAGATTTATTAATATTGCAGAGGAATGTATTCCAACTAACCTAGTGACGATCCAAACGATAGGACGTGGTATAATACTGAAATTAGACGAACTTCTCGTAAACGCGATAGACAGAGACGTATTGCTCTTAGTACTGGAAAGTCCTCGGATTGGAAAATATTTAAAAACCTTCGAAACAAAGTGAATAACATGAAAAAATATGCCAAAGAATCATTTTTTAACAACATTGAGTTTACTATGTCTGATTTGAGATCGCACAATCCAAGAAACTATTGGAAAACTATCAAATTGTTAGTTAATGGAAATTCAAAAAGCTGCGGCGCTATACCACCATTAAAAAATAGTGACGGTACGCTGTGTCTGACTTAGAGAAGGCAAACACATTAAATGATTACTTTGCATCAATATCTTCACTTGATGATTCACAGGCGACATTGCCTAATTTTGAACTTAAGACAAATAGTTCCCTTCATGATATTTCTATAATCGAAACCAATATATCAGATGTTTTGTCTAACCTAATTACAAATAAAGCTAGTGGACCCGATGAGATCAGTCACCGTATGTTAAAAGAAACATCAAAGACGATATGTAAACCACTTTGTATTTTATTTAACCGATCTATACAAGAACATGTGTACCCAAGTTGTTGGAAATTAGCAAACGTTATGCCCTTATTTAAAAATGGTGAAAAGGATATTTCCTCAAATTATAGACCAATCTCTTTGATTAGTTGTGTCGGAAAGGTGATTGAACGTGTAGTGTTCAAATATTTGTATAATTTCTTGCATTCTAATAATCTAATTTATAAAAAACAGTCAGGTTTCTTACCCGGTCACTCCACGGTATGCCAATTGATTGATATATACAACCAAATTTGTAAAGCCTTTGACGAAAAGAAATTAACTTGCATGATATTTTGTGATATTTCTAAAGCATTTGATACGGTTTGGCATCGAGGACTTATTTTTAAACTCCAGAAGTATGGTATATCAGGAAACTTACTCAATTGGTTATCTAGCTATTTGGAAAATCGTAGTCAGAAAGTTTTGTCGGATCCACCTTTTCGGATGTTAAAACTATCAATGCCGGTGTTCCTCAAGGCTCTGTGCTTGGACCTCTTTTATTTTTAATTTACGTTAATGACATTGCAGACTCACTTCTTAGCACTACTAGATTATTCGCTGACGATAGTGCTTTAGCTATATCCTCAGCGGACCCTAGTTATTTGGAAAGCACTTTAAATAATGACCTGCAGAAAATCCTGGATTGGTCAAAACAATGGCTTGTTAAATTTAATCCGTCAAAAACTAAAGCCATGTTATTCTCTCTTTCAAATGCTATTCAACCAAATTTATATTTTGATGCTTCACTGTTAAATTTTGTTGAACATCATAAACATCTTGGAGTCACACTCAGTCGTGATGGATCTTGGCATGAGCATATATCAAATATTGTATGTTCTTCAAATAAAGTTTTAGGATCAATGAGAATGATTAAATTTAAGCTAAAACTCTCAACCAAATATACATTTCATATTTACGGCCTATTTTAGAATATGCATCAATAGTATGGGACAATTGTACTAACTATGAAAAAGATACTTTAGAAAGAATACAATATGATGCAGCAAGAGTAGTTACTGGTCTCACACGTTCTGTTTCTATTGAAAATTTACTGAAACGAAATCGGGTGGGTATCACTTGCAAATCGCAGAACTATCCAAAAATTAATTTTGGTTTATAAAGAAAAACATGGCGACTTACCACTATATTTAAACGAATTATTTCCTTCTTTAGTTAATGAAATAAATCCATATAACCTACGAAACAATAATGACTTCGTCACCCTGTCACGCCGTACAGAGATTTATTCTAGATCGATAATACCATCATCTTTAAAACTTTGGAACGAGTTAGTCACGACAATTCGCGACTCTACAACACTTTCAATATTTAAAACCAAACTTAAGACGCTTTTTTTTTAAACCCCCCGTTGTACCTAAGTTCTTCTTGTATGGTGAAAGGTATCTAACAGTTATTCATGCACGTATTAGAAACAAGTGTAGTAATTTAAATGCAGATCTTTATAACAATCATTTACGGGATACACCTCGTTGTGTCTGTGGAAATGATTATGAAGATGCCGAACATTTCTTTTTCAGGTGTGAACTTTTTACAAATCTGCGAATTTAATTATTTGTGAATTAATCATCCGATAACTTGAGTACCCAAAAACTGTTATATGGCAGTGAAAACTTAAACGACGAACAAAATCAAACCATTTTCTTTGAGGTTCAACAATTCATAAAACAGATGAAACGTTTTCAAAGCTAATAGAATTAATTTCTTTCCTCTGCTGTCGTATTTTTTATATGTTCTTTGTGAGCTTTTACGGAATGATGGGTGGGCTCGGCGGTATGGCGGTAGGGTATGGGACACGGGAGGCTTATCATGTGTGGAGTGGTTTTTGATGAACGACATTTTGTTTGGTATGTTGTAGTTCTTTTTTTTTTTTTTCTTTTCTTTTCGATTACTATTGTTAAACCATTATTTCTTTGCTTTGTTTAACTAGATATTGATATAACCATTTTGTTGAACTCTGCCTATTTGGAAAGGACCGTAACTGATGTTGTGATAACTCGTGGTCCAATCCATTTGTAAATGTTATTTATTATTATAAATTTTATATCACATGTAATTATGTAAATAACATCAAGCAATAAAATATTATTAAATAAATACTGATTGTGTTTGTAATCACCTATGCGTTGTAATACTTATTGGAGTGACTTATTTTGTGAATGCTACTCTTCCAGTTGGACTTAAACCTTTTCTTTGCGCTAAGGGACTTTGGAGAAGAAGCGATAATAGGTAAACGTATAAGGACGGAAGGACGGCCGCCGAGACATCACATAAGCTCTCGTGGTCCTCAACTATTAGAAGCAAAAAAACAACATATATTAAACAAACGCAATTGTCTTCCCGTCATTAAATGGTCAAATGTTGTTGCAACAGCAAACAGAATCCCTTACCTTAGACCAAGCATCGGCCTTCCACGTGAGGGGACAGATCTGTGTATTACATGTCGAAGATGTTGAAGGTTTACTTTGTCCATGGCATCTTTGTTCCCCCAACACCTGACATGGAAGACATAAGTGTGCATTCTAACAAACAATGTATAATAAAGCATATAGATTAACAGGCAGGTACTAAGTTTGTTGACATGTCGTGCTGTTTGGTGCTGTGTGGCGGCCGTAAAAATTCGCCCCGACTACAAATCAGTAGTGTTCTTATTTGCTGGTCCATTGGGATTATCAAGCCCATTCTGTGTTGCTTTAAAGTCAATTATCGCTTAAGCCTGTACTAGGAGGCGTTAGAGGTGTTGCATCTTATAATTACCTCCCATGAACAGACTCAATAAAACCGAGTGTGCTACTTTTTTTCTCTTGTTTGTGTTTGTTGCTTCCAAGGAATCGCCTTTTCAGTACTCATATATTGTTTTCCTGTACTATAGATCATTGAATTTGTATGACGAAATACTAATTGACAAAACAAAAAATTACTTAACTTTCGAGTTTTCTTGCGCCAAAACAACGAGTTCCAGTTAATCTTCACTACAAATTCATACAAATCCATACAAATTCAATAATCGTTTTATCGTATACTGTGATATTGTTTCTTTCGCTATCAAGTGTTCGTGTATTGTAATTGTGTTATTTGTATAACAATGGATTGAATTTTTCTCTTGTCGTTCATTTCCGTTGTGTGCGGATGACGTTTTAAAGTAATCTAACTGATCAACGTACAATTGCTTAAGTGCAACTATCGTAGATTATTGCACGATTAGGCAACTGCAAAATCACTGAGACAATATCACAGTATGATACAAGTAAATCATTAGAAAATGTACACTGACTGTTTCTACGTTGTTGTTCTCTTGTACACATTCGGCAGGTCGTTGTCTCTGACCGCCTGCACATGACTTGGAACACTGACTCCATTCAGACGTTCTCCATCTAGATATTGAATATACTATTGAACGTTTACTGTTGTTAAACGGAGTGCAGAGAGGCTTCTATGGGTATAAGTCTGTCAATATTTCAATATATATATAATATATATATATAGGGAGAAATTTGCGAACTACCAAGGACAGAAAACCTTCGGACGAACTACGGCAGGGCGCCTAGAATGATGAGAGACACAGAAATATAACGTATGCATTCACTTCCCTAAAAAAGATAGCTGCAACACACGCTGATAAACTGTATCTCTACATCATAAACCACACGTCTGGAGGCACAATTAACATATACACGCATCAATACAATAGGATTATTACTAGACGCCTCGAGTGTGATCCTGATCTGGCATTTACCTACGAGAGGTGATACAAACATCCAGAACACGTTACTCTAGTAATGATCCTTTTATTATATACCTCTTACACATCATTAACATAGAAATATTAGCATTGCTATAGCATACACGTTCAATAAAGCATATTATTTCCCGATAAAGTGCAGCGGGAACATGTATGTAGTTTTAAAGTGTTGGTGTTCATTGGTCTGACCTACTTGTTTTGTTTGTATGATAACGTCGTCTTGACGTTCTCGCGCATAGTGGCGTAAAACTTGCTCGAATTATTGGAAAAACCGCTGTTTAATTTTTAGTAAGATAGTGATACTAATTATAGTTTTAGTAGTATAGTGATAACTTTAGTGTTATACAAGAGTTGTATTCCATTGTAAGAAAATGAAGGCACTATGTATATATTGTTGATAGGTATATAATAAATACACTTATAGCTCATATGAGTGGGATCACATTAAGCATTCAAACGCACACAGCTATATTAAGACAGTCACAATGAAATGTGCCGGATCTTTGGGATACTGTGAATTCAGTAAATATATTAAAGGGAGATAATTTGAACTCACTACGGTAACTTTCGAAATTTCGGATCTCGTAAGAGATTCATGTTCACAAAGTAAAATTATATATAGGGAGAAATATTTGCGAACTTCCAAGGACAGACAACCTTCGGACAAACTATGGCAGGGCGACTAGCTATGATTATAAACAGTATTTGTTATATATACATCATTGCACTGGGATTATTTGTATTCAATTGGTTGTCAAAGTCTACTCAGTCTGCACAAATACGACTTTTTATGTTTTTGCATGTAAACTTTAAAAGTCGAACTGGAAATGTAGCATTCACAGAACCCAGTCAGCCAACAAATCCAACTTGTTGAAGAGGCACATGCCACTTTACAATCTCAAATAACTTCTGTATAATTAAAAATGTTGAGACACTTATCTTAGTATCTGTATTTTCCATACAGTAATACCGGAAAAGAAAGATATTTTCAAAAATATTTGCAACAGAAATTTACTCGAAACTCTAATTTTGGTATATATTTCATGGTGTCATGTCATAACACTGATAGTGAGTGCGGTTATTTATATATGAAATCATGCCATTTGATGTCATTAATGCCTAAATTATATCTAAACCGTGGGATAAGAATTATAGCACCTGTGGAAACTTTTTAATATTCAGTTTAATTTCAAACAAATTAACGGAAGCTTTACCTTGGTGGACATGGCTGCGTATTACAATGTTGTGGCACCTCCTTTGGTTTCTGGTTGATGTTGCAGAAATAGTCATCTACAGTCCCGGAGTTGCTGTTTTGGCAGGTTATCGTTGGTTTTTGGGTACCTGTAGGTATGATTTGTGTATTTTGCATGAGCTTAAAAGGTTTGACAATGTCACTGTCAATCATTGTATAAGACCGTTAATACATACTGGAAAGGGAATCGCTTAGAAGAAAAAAACAAAAACACATAGAACAATAGCAGACACGGTTTTATTGTCTGTTCATGAGAGGTAATATATGGTGAAACACGTTTCTAGCCTCAGCTTAAGCGGTATTCTACTTTTAAGCCAGTATAAAAGGTTTGTATGACACCACAGTAAGCATTTCTTTAATGGAACGTTAACTATATATGCAATAATATACATACTAAATATTTAGGACTTTGCACATGAAGTGAAGCTGTCGTAGAATCATTTTGTAGCTTGCGACTCTTTTGCAATCAGTCATGCTAAAAGTAGGCAAGCCACCTAGTAATTCTAGCAGTTGACGTCCTGACCTTAATTTGCAGAAAGTGTCAAAACCATTTCGAAGTCATACCATATGTTCTAACACAACTAACAGCGTTTTCTGTTAAGTCTAAAAATATCTTTAAGAAGCCTGGGGCGATTCCTTCATCGCGCATTTTCAAAATAAGAAGGCTATGGGTCACGTAATCGAAAGCCTGTTGTACATCCATATAGCATGCATACAGTTTCGAGCGATGTTCTTTTGCAAAATAAATACATTCCCTAACCACAAACGACGTCATTAAATAATGTATTTCCTTTTGGAATCCACCTTGCGGTGGATTGATAGTAACTGGATTTTCATTTTCAATAAACTCCAATACAAGCTTTTCATATAGCTTTAAAATTGTTGAGCACAGTGATATTGCCCGATAGTTGTTCGGATCTGATTTTCTTTTGTAAACCCCTTTATACATAGTTATAATTATACCGCGTTTCATATCTAACGGTGTATGTCCGAAAAGAGACATATTTTTTAACAGTTTTGTTGTACAACTTAATAATAAAGGACCACCGTGTATTAGATTTTCATAATAAACTCTGTCGGCCCCACATGCCTTACGTCTTTTACAAGTTCGGAGACAACGTTCAACGGTATCTTGTGAAATGAAATCATAGATTAAATAATCTTGATGTGACGACAAGTTCGTTCTTAATTCGTCAACTTTATCAGAAGCAATTTGCAAATGGTCGTTATCAAAAGATTCGTGCGTTGTCGGTGAATAAAGATCAGTAAAATAATTTTGCCATCCTAAACTTATTTCTTCGGGGGTTTGGCACACTTTACCGTCAAAATTCATTTCATGCATTGGAGATATGGTTGCTCTTTTTCGCCAACGGTTTATTAACCTCCATAACTCATTATTATCAACTTCCGCGGCTGAGTCGATTTCATTTTCCATGTTTTTTAAGTATTCTATAACATAATTTCTGTGAACTTTTCGAAATTCTCGTTTGGCAAATTTATATTCACTATGACTAACGCAGTTATTTCCCCTTGTGCGATTATTATTTATCCATTGGTGGCGTTTATTCTTTGCAGTTTGTTGTAGTTTATTTAGGTGATCGTTCCAATACGGCTTGATATGGGGCTTATATCTTGATTTTGGAATGATTTTTCAGTAGCTAAATTAACAGCACTAACAATAGAGTGGTACAGCTCATCAATATCGTTCTGGCATTTTATTTCGCGTCCTTCACATTGTCGTAAGGTTTGTCGAGACAGATGTATTGTAGTTTTGTATGTGTATATCTTTGATATTATGCCAGTTAATTAATATATCAGGGGTTTCCAGATTCCTATTAAGCTGCCATGGTAACACAATACTACAAACAATTGGCCGGTGAGTCGATACATTCAATGAATTATCATCGAATATATGACAAAAATTGTCATTTTGCAAGTCTGATTCTTGTAAAAATACATGATCAATCAATGTCTCTCTATCTGTGTTACACAGCATTACTAAATTCGACACCCGAGCACATATCAGTGGCATCAATGGGAATCATATTCAATGGCATCATGAGGTTTAAAAGGCATTTACTTCGACTGTCATTTGGTATTTTTAGAAGCTGTGACTTGGATGGGAGTTCGGCATTATAGTCCCCATTACAATTATTCTCCCTTTATCAATTAATGTATATTTTATACTTCTAGCTCATTCATACAATCACGGTAAATCTTAATAGAATGATTCTTACACGGAAAATATACTTGCAATAAGTAAAGATAGCAATCTGGTTGAGTCATAATCTCAACACCAATCACATGGCGACTAACTAGATTTAAGGGGGATACTAAGTTATTGAAAAAAAAATCCCATAGGATACATAAGCCCCCTTTACCTACTTTTCGCCTACTCCCAATTTCGAGATCTGGGTCAGAAATGGCATTGCAACTATAATTGTTATTTATACAGTCCAAGAAATGCAAATCATACATTTATAACCAGTGTTCGTTAACACCACAGAAATCAACTTTGTTTTTAACTAAAAATTCACTTAGGTAACAAGCCGATGACATAATTCCTGTTGCATTCCAGGTTGCAATATTGATATTATTTGTGTAGGTCATGATGTTTAATTATTGTTTTACATATATGTGTTGTCAATGTTGCAGTACTATTATAGATAAACTTTATTAATACAAAAGACCAAATGGCCTATCATTATACAATACAAAATATACATCATATTTATAATTAAACAGTCAATGGTTAGCAGTCATCAGTTTTAACAGTATTACTAGTATGAATATATTCATTTCAAACATGTATTTATACATATACTCGTTATAACCTTTTATTTTCTTATTTTCTTAAGGTAAGGCTTACATCAAGTATATGACTTTTCACATCAGACAGATATGTCATTGACTTTATATGATAAATAAGCAAGTAAGAGGAGGAATTCCCCTATATTATATCGTAAGTTTCGTTTCTTTTTTGAAAGCTTTTAAAAATATAAATAGCGAGATTTCTAACAATTTTAACATTTTTTGATTGCAACAATTCTATAAATTTGGGTATATTTGGTCTTTTCCAATAAAACTTTTAATATACACCTCTCTAAAATCATAATAAAGTGGACATTCTAGTATAAAATGAAATTCGTCCTCTAAAGAATTACAAAGTTTACATATGTCGTACTGGTCATCCGTTAAAGCCGAGTATCTATTTACTGACTCGTAATTATTGCCTGTCCATGCGTCTGTTGAATAACGCTCATTATTCTATACCTAATTTATACGTCCAATCGTAGACGCTCTTTCGAGTCATGTGACCGTACAATATGTTTCCGTATCGGGACGCACGCGCGTACAAAATATCCCGTATTCTTTTCGTATTGTACGCTTCACAGGTCCCATGTTAAACCTATGATAAAGACCGAAACGCGTGAAAAGGTTCCGAATGAAAATCAGAACCGACAGACATAACCATAAACTGTTAACAAATCATTGAAAAACTATACTGAAAACCTATCTATTGCACATATTTTATTTTATTTTCCCTTATAAAATAAACAAAACTATCATAATATATAATTGTTAAAAACTGACTTTCCAGTTCCGTAGCATTAAATCATCGTTGACAAGTAAAAATAAAGGTATAGAATAAAAAGGTTACTTAACATGGTTCTGTACAATACGGGATATATTTGGACTCTTACACAGCTGGAAAAAATTATATTGGACTCGCCTAACGGCTCGTCCAATATGACTTTTCCAGCTGTGTACTCGTCCAAATATATCTCCGTATTGTACAGAACCATGTTAAATAACCTATAATTATTGTCAGTCCATGCGTCTGGTGAATAACGCTCATGTTTGTCAGTCCATGCGTCGACCGAATAACGAGCTCTATTTGGGCTTCCATAACTCGGATGTTTACTCTTATATGTATTATGGGAGACCCATGGTCGACATACTACACCCATTGGCAAAAAATATGGGTCATCTCTAAGGGCTCCGGCCATTTCATCATCCTCGACATTGATCCTTATGGTTACATTGCCGTACTTCCGGTTTTTAAAGATAGAGATTTTTGTAACCTTTGGTCCGCGATTTGATACGTAATTTGCGATTTTGCTTTAAGTTATCCTCGGTTTAAACCCGCCAACGTAATATCGTTTCGTTTTTCGCCGGACATAATTTTCAACATCGTCGTCATCCGATAATGAATCGACAGGGATCTGACTACGAGTACTTATATCATCAGGATAATATCCGCGTATATATTGAGCACGCTTTTCTGTACGTGTCTTTTTGGCAGCTATTTCTTCATTAATGATACCAAAGTTGATATGACGAACACCGCGCCGGTTTGATCCAGTACTGGATTTACGAGACTTATCGCGGTTTGAGACTAACGTGGGGATCTGCATATTCCCGAACGTATCCTCATTTTCTCTAGAATTAGACCCAACAGCGGGCAAATTGTAGAGAACGGCAGAATATCTTTCATTCTGCGCGGGTGGGTAAATATGTGTTAACGGCTCAGAGGACGAGTAATCTGCATTTTCTCTATAAATAGACCCGACAACAGGGGGCGAATTGTAAAGAACGGGAGAATATGTTTCTTTCTGCACGGGACGGTAAATGTTTATTAACGGCTCGTGTTCAGAAGGCGAACAATCACCCGAGATTATAGTGTGACGTACGGGCTCGGGCAATGACTGATTGCCTGAGATTACAGTGTTAGATGGGGGATCAGATGTAGCTACATGCGCGGTGAGCTTATGTTGGGCTTGAGAGTAATTGTTCGGCATCTGAGCATGAGCTTGTTCGTCGCTGTTTACATTACTGCGACCCTTAACAACTTCATTTAAATCAACTAGAGAAGTTTTTAGATTTGAAACAGTCATTTGTATTTGAATAATATCACCAGTGTTTTTGAAAATTTCTTCCTTACAAAATGACACTTTTTCAGTCGTGAACAGTTCGAGTTTCTCAACGGACGACTTTAAATCATCTATATTTGATGACATAATTTGTTTACAGTTTGTGACATTCTGGTTTACATCATATATACTTGATGACAGAGTTTGCTTACAGTTTGTGACATTCTGGTTTACGTCATTGATTTCGCACTTTGCTTGCTTCATATCAGAGAGTCTTGCATTTTCGGTAGCAGCTTATCGTTGCTTAATAAGCAGGATATCAGCTTGCAGACTGGTAATGGTTTGTTTCATTTGAGATATTTCAGCACTACACGAGCACTTTTCTGTATCCAGCACTTGAGATTTTGATGACGGTTTAGGCACAGAACTGAGACGACTTGTCTTTTTATTGTTACTAATTATATCTTTGATGTTGATTGGATCTTCTCCTAGGATAACCTCCAGTAGCGCATGGATATCATACGCCAACTTTACTGCAACCGTTGACACACCTCGAGTATTTAAACGTCGCTTAAGGTCACAAGCGAATCCAAATGGAAAGGTGTCCGATGATCGAACCGTTTCGAATAGTAGGATGCGGGACTGCTCGAGTTTGGTTTCATCGTGATTGTAATCGAGTATCAACTGATAAACATTTCACATGGTAACTCTTCCATTAAGTCAACAAGACGGTGGTATTCATGGAGGTCTGCAGTTTGCTCATCAGTTTGCTCATCAGTCAAAACATTGTCATGATCATTATTGCTAGATGACTCATTTTGACTGTCTATGAATTTATTATTTATGATGAGTGGAGACATAGATGCATCCATATCTGTATCATCTGCCGTAATATGTGCGGATTTATTTACCGAGATGCCGTAAAAGGCATTTTCCTTTCAGTATCCATTAGCATAGGCTCAAGTTCGACTATATAACCACTTAATCCAGAGTCGCCAGCGGCGGACATTGTGATTAACGCCTTATACTGAATAGCAACACAATAGAAAGTCGATACTGTCTTGAGGTGAACACTTGTCAAAATGTCAATGTGAAACAAAGAAAATCAGCGTTTTGGTTAATAGTTACATATTTCTTCATCCAAATACAAATCCGAATTCGCCGGTGCAAAGAAAAAGCACAACCGCCATTCACACCTTGCTAAAGGTAATACGGGCAAATTAAGTATTCCTTTCGAATCCTTATCGACTGTATACCGTGATTATAACATTGGCATGGGTCTAGTTGCTCAAAGAACGTAATGACGACGACAATTCTGATAGTCCCACGTGGGCACTTATGGTAGCGATCAGACATGCGCCAGTAAGCTTCTATACCACGTTAATCGGATAATAATAATGTTAATATTAACAGGTCCGCAGTATTGTCTTTAATTACAAGAGACGTCCAAATAAACAAGTATAAACTAGATCAAACAATGATAAGAGACATACATCGTTAAACTTACCAGTTCCACATGACGTTGTACATGCCCCGGCCATTGTCTTCCACATATAGGACCCGGATAGGGCTGTAGTGGGGACATGGTATTCATAGTAGACGTCCGGGTCTACATCTTCATATGTGGGACCATACTGCCTATAAACCTGTTTAAATGTTCAATATTCCTAATTATGAAAATGATAGAATGAAACACGGAAATGTTATTGAAACAAGAAGATCTTTGTGTTTGGGAGCGAACCCATACGGAGCAGAGCCAAGTAACTCTAAGGCCGATGCCTTATCTACTGAGCTACCATCGTCGCTGGACAAATGCCTAAACACATATATTTTAAAATAGTTGATACACACACTGCACCTGTATTACTTTATGGTTTGGAGTTTTGAAGAGCGTTACTACAGAATTAAACCGAGCC
Source organism: Cyrtodaria siliqua (assembly GCA_037043455.1). Classification (NCBI taxonomy): domain Eukaryota; kingdom Metazoa; phylum Mollusca; class Bivalvia; order Adapedonta; family Hiatellidae; genus Cyrtodaria; species Cyrtodaria siliqua. The sequence goes on from JAWPHD010007570.1 coordinate 35,528, forward strand.
ATGCTTGCGGGAAAAATATGTGTACACGTACATGGAAAATAAATGCTGCAGTACTTGGACATTGTGGAGGATTGAGATGCATCAACTACTGGCTTAAAATGATTTGTATGCCGACTTATAGATATTTCAAAAAGTGCTCTGAAACAAATGGATATAACGTGCATATTCGTGATGTTACATTGCAGTTTAGGTAGTCGAGCTATGTGCTAATGAACTGGCTTATTATATTCACGCAATACGTCCACGCTATCTGATACAGTTTATCTGTAGTTGATCATATATGAATTGATATAACTCCAGTTAAGTTTAGTGTTCTGTGTAATAGTTATTATTTGGCAAGAAAGGATCATGAAATTTTATATTCCGGAAAAAATCATATATGGCATGACGAAGAATGGCTGCAACATAGGTAACCAAACGATAACATTTTATAAACATGAAATAAGGTCACACATTTCGTAACTGCACATTACGCTAACACACGCACACATTTCGTAATTGCATATTACGGTAACGGTAACACACACACACACACACACACACACACACATTTCGTAATTGCACATTACGGTAACACACTCACACACTTCGTAATTGCACATTACGGTAACACACACATTTCGTAATTGCACATTACGGTAACACACTCACACACTTCGTAATTGCAAATTACGGTAACACACACATTTCGTAATTGCACATTACGGTAACACACACACACACACACACATTTCGTAATTGCACATTACGGTAACACACACACACACACATTTCGTAGTTGTACATTACGGTAACACACATACACACACACACACACACACACACATTTTCGTAATTGCACATTACGGTAACACATACACACTCATTTCATAAAAGCACATTATGGTCCCTACTGTACCTGAGCTTGAACAACTGCAGTGAGGGGTCCTACAATCTGGAGTCGCTCTGGTTTAGCCTGGTACTTGATGGTCACCCCTCCCTTGTTGTATGTACCGGACAGATGGGGTGTGGTCTCTGTGAACAGTCGATGTCCATTCACCGTAACACCTAGAGCATTGTTGATCAATATTAGTTTCTAATTACATGTTTTTATATTGGTGGTAATGCAGTCAATCGAAAGACGGCACAGCGTATTTCAATGTACTGTTTTTATTTCATTAACTGTTATCATTTGTATTTTTTTCATTTTAAGATCTATCAGTCGTTTCCACAACATGTATCGAGTTCCATAAAATAAATACTATAACAGTTTCAATATTTAAATTGATCGAAATCAGTGACATAATTGGAGCGTACTTACTCAAGTAACAGTACTGGTTTCCTTGTGTGATAGTGATCCCGGTACTTCCGGTAGGGATACTAACGAATGTAGTAAACACTGAAAGATAAAAAGTCACAGTTTGTTTAGTTGGATTTCTTAAGAGGTTAAGACAATATATTCTGAAAATAACAAAATGTGTTTTAAGAACGGATTTATTAAAAGTAAAAGTTAGCACAATACACGATCACCTTTATGCTGGATTAGTTACCATAGTATTAGAGAAGTGAACACTTGGATATAGTATTGTAGGTGTAGCTGTAATACAGACTATGAGCAGTAACTACGCCGTGACTACGAGCAAGTGATCCTGTAGTAAGTGTAGCTTTAATACAGACTTGGAGCAGTAACTACGTCGTAACTACATGCAAGTGATCTGTAGTATGTGTAGCTGTAATACAGACTATGAGCAGTAACTACGTCGTAACTACGAGCAAGTGATCCTGTAGTATGTGTAGCTGTAATACAGACTATGAGCAGTAACTACGTCGTAACTACGAGCAAGTGATTCTGTAGTAAATGTAGCTGTAATACAGACTATGAGCAGTAACTACGTCGTAACTACGAACTAGTGATCCTGTAGTATGTGTAGCTGTAATACAGACTATGAGCAGTAACTACGTCGTGACTACGAGCAAGTGATCCTGTAGTATGTGAAGCTGTAATACACACTACGAGCAGTAACTACGTCGTAACTACCAGCAAGTGATTCTGTAGTAAGTGTAGCTGTAATACAGACTACGAGCAGTAACTACGTCGTAACTACCAGCAAGTGATTCTGTAGTATGTGTTGCTGTAACACAGACTACGAGCAGTAACTACGTCGTGACTACGAGCAAGTGATCTTGTAGTATGTGTTGCTGTAACACAGACTACGAGCAGTAACTACGTCGTGACTACAAGCAATTGATCTTGTAGTATGTGTTGCTGTAACACAGACTACGAGCAGTAACTACGTCGTGACTACGAGCAAGTGATCTTGTAGTATGTGTTGCTGTAACACAGACTACGAGCAGTAACTACTTCGTAACTACGAGCAAGTGTTTCTGTACTATGCGTATAGCATGGGACCACCACATCTGTACTATACGATTGTATGTCACACCTAGAACCTGGAAGTTAGAATACAGTGTTTAACTCTGATTTCTTAAATTATCTGAACAATTTACTAAAGTGCAATCATCAAATGAAATGTTACAAACGCTTATACACGTATGTAGTATGCGATTCGTGCTCTCTTTGTTAGATTAGCTGATTTTTCGTGACATGTTTAAGTTATATATATTTGTTGTACTATAAATAATTTAAATATGTAATAGATAGAGTATGGTCTCATCGAGGTGTTTAAAATCAACCATGAGATGATACCATACTCTATTTGTTTTCTAGCATGTCCATTTCAGTTGTCTTCCACGGAACTTCCAACAACTGTTAGTTAGAGTACACCATTTATTCTGACAGGTTTATTTTCAGTTAAACTATTTACACCTGTGCAAATACAAATGTAATTTCATTGCCTTTGCTACAATTATTAATACAATTGCGACCAGAATATCCTCACGTATCATTTAAAACGCGAGGTTACTAATCATACTTCCGGTTACTAATCATACTTCCGGTTACTCAAGGCATTACCATGGTTACTGATCGTATTACCCTTTTCATTTCCTCCTTGGAAGGTTCCTGAAACTTTCCTGCACGTGTTGCCTTGTCCATTACAAATACCACACTGATCGAACACGTGACCAGACTCCAGGTGACCATCACAACCAAAGCTCTAGAAATGATAAACACATATGTGAATAGTGGGCGTATTATCATATGGTATTTGAGTTAATATTGTTGATGAGAGTAGATTTAAATTTGGGTTTACAGGACAAAATTAAAAATTTAAACGGAAATTAAAATGGTTTGAACAAAACATCAAATTGAAACATCAACTGAAGAGCTGCTGCAATTTATGCTCTCCATGTGTCCTCTTCTGTCATATTTGCCTTCAGTTATAATGACAAAATGGAAACACTTGTTTTCAGTAGGGAAGATTATGAGATTAGTTCATGGGTAACCGGTGAAGATAGGGAATTCCAAAACGAGGTATAAGTGTGTTTAACGGAACCGAGGCTCTACCGAGATTCCGATTAAAACATTTATACCGAGGTTTGGAATTCACTATCTGAACCGAATACCCATGATAGATTCTTTGTCAGAGACATGTTGTGCGTTGACGCTATTAACGTTTTGCATGTTTTCCTACATATCGGATGTTAGTGCGCGCGTGACTGTTATCTTTACCCATAAAGATTATAAGAATCGTTCATGGGTATCCGGTGAAGATAGGGAATTCCAACCCGAGGTATAAGTGTTTTTATCGGAACCGAGGCTCTGCCGAGGTTCCGATTAAAACACTTATACCGAGGGTTGGAATTCCCTATCTGAAGCGAATATCCATGATCGATTCTTTTTCTTGCATATCAGAGACATGTTGTGAGTCGACGCCCCCAACTACTAACGTTTTACATGTTTTCCTGCATACCGGATGTTGGCGCGCGTGAATTTTATCTCGACCCTAGGGTGAGATGGAAATATCTAGCCCCGGTAAAATGGCGGATATCCTTGTCCGGTATGCAAGAAAAGACTTTCCATCCCTCATGTAAAACGTATAGCCTTATCAGGTGTGCAAGAAAAACCTTCTCTACACGGATCATTCTCACCGATTCCGGATATTAGTTTTTATTACATAACTGTCATAAATTTACATTGAATTATGAATGACGTAATTTGAGTATCACACAAAAAAGTGACGATGTAACTTTTTTATATCATCACTAGTGATGATATAACTTTGCCGGAACTACTGGTTTAAAGTTAAAATATTTTTTAATTTCTTCTTTTACGTAAAGTTTAATAATAAACAGTATAATTAACAGCATAAATTTCATACTGAATTAATGTCACTCGAGGAAAAAAGTGGTAATTTGGTTAAAAAAACTACTTCGAACTCGTTTTTTAACCAAATTACCACTTTTTTCCCTCGTGACATAAATTCAGTATCAAATTTATGCTGTTAATAATTCTCTATGTATGGCCAACACTTAATACATACCTGGCAGCTAGCCGACACGCATTTGCTGAATGGAGCCGGTTTGTCATGTTGACATTCGGTTCCATCGTTACTGATTCCTCTCTTGTGATACAAGTAGGATCCCTCCGCTTGACAATATACCTTGCAGCTGTCGTCGCCTATCAGAATATTATAAAATTATGCAAGCGTAATCATGGAATCATGGCTATTACTGCCGTGAGAAGATACCATTGTATATCTGGAGGATATGTAAAATAACAAATTATATGTATAAAATAGAGTACAATTACAGAAAACATTTTGTAATGAAGACTTGAACCGTGACATCTAATCGCAGTGCATTCACGCGTCAACTGATTGGTTTAATGCGGCAATTTCATACATGTATTCATATTTCCGATTTTTAAAGGTAAACAATTTCGGTATATTGAAATGAAATCAAACACAAAACTCGACAATACCGGCTAAAGTTCACAAAAACAGGAGAGCTGTAAACCGGGGGTTACTCCATCCCATCGTCCCTGTTGAGAGTTTACAACACGTGACCAGACTAAGTCACGTGAACAATTAATTAAATGTCAATCAACTGACCAATACTAGTGCGATACAGTTGAAATATGCAGAAAGAAATCGTTTTGTTTAAAGTAATGGAACAGTGTCAATGAATACAGAGCATATACATATCTAGTTGTACCCATGGCAGATGTGTACGGTACCCAATGGTACTTCCTCAGTTGGAGGTCGGGAGCTTGAATGGGCCTATTGTCGGTAGCAGCACATTGCTCGGCCTGGTATTGATACTGCGAGGTGGTGCAATCCTGCATGTTACACAGTTCGCCCCTGATGTCTGATCCAGTACAGGCCCTACCGCCGTACATAGGTCTAGGGGAGAGAAAAAAACGGATAATGGACTGTCGTTGAAATGATTTGTAACATGTTATTAGGTATTTTGATATAGGGCGGGAGCTTTTTTGTTAACAAAATAAATAAAAGCCACTTTCAAAGCACTTTTTCACTTCATATCACATTGAGTCAACACCGCATGGATTCAACACTGCACTGTGTGCCAATGGATAGCACGGTGAAATTGAAATCCCGGATTCAAGCTACTCCGGCACCACTGTGTTTCGACGATGTATTCTTAGCCAAGACACTTAAGCTGGAACGTAAACATGGCAGTCCCGTGTATCGGATTCTATCCTCCGAGTACGTTAAAAAAACCATAGGAATTTATTCGTTATTAAAAGTATGACAGGTTTCAGCATTCCTATGTATCATTCCATTCGACCATAATTATTATGTGTTAATGAGCCATTAAACAACTTCATTTCAATACTGCATATCACATTGATATAATACTATATTGCAAGGACTGAACACTGAGTACCACATTTCGAATGAATTCAACACTAAATATCACATACTTTAATTATGTCTGCCTATCTATTCTAAACTATGTCTGCCTATCTATTCACATTTCGAATGAATTCAACACTAAATATCACATACTTTAATTACCTACCTCCAGAATAGATTTTCTTGACTTTGTCTACTTATCTGGTATTGATCGTGTCTACTTATCTAGTCAAGATTTTGTCTACTTATCTGTTCTTGACTTTGTCTGTTAATCTGTTCAAAACTTACTCTGCTTATCTGTTCTAGACTTTTCTTTCCCTACATATCTGATCGAGACCTTGTCTACTTATCTATTCTAAACTATGTCTACCTATCTATTCTAAACTATGTCTGCCTATCTATTCTAAACTATGTCTACCTATCTATTATAAACAATGTCTGCCTATCTATTCTAAACTATGTCTGCCTATCTATTCTAAACTATGTCTACCTATCTATTCTAAACTATGTCTACTTATCTATTCTAAACTATGTCTGCCTATCTATGCTAAACTATGTCTACCTATCTATTCTAAACTATGTCTACTTATCTATTCTAAACTATGTCTACAAATATATTCTAAACTATGTCTACCTATCTATTCTAAACTATGTCTGCCTATCCATTCTAAACTATGTATACATATCTATTCTAAACTATGTCTACCTATCTATTCTAAACTATGTCTGCCTATCTATTCTAAACTATGTCTACATATCTATTCTAAACTATGTCTGCCTATCTATTCTAAACTATGTCTACTTATCTATTCTAAACTATATCTGCCTATCTATTCTAAACTATGTCTACCTAGTCTGCCTATCTATTTTAAACTATGTCTGCTTATCTATTCTAAACTATGTCTGCCTATCTATTCTTAACTATGTCTACCTATCTATTCTAAACTATGTCTACCTATCTATTCTAAACTATGTTTACTTGTCTATTCTAAACTATGTCTACATATCTATTATAAACTATGTCTGCCTATCTATTCTAAACTATGTCTACCTATCTATTCTAAACTATGTCTGCCTATCTATTCTAAACTATGTCTACATATCTATTCTAAACTATGTCTACCTATCTATTCTAAACTATGTCTACTTATCTATTCTAAACTATGTCTACCTATCTATTCTAAACTATGTCTGCCTATCTATTCTAAACTATGTCTACTTATCTATTCTAAACTATGTCTGCCTATCTATTCTAAACTATGTCTACCTATCTATTCTAAACTATGTTTACTTATCTATTCTAAACTATGTCTACATATCTATTCTAAACTATGTCTACCTATCTATTCTAAACTATGTCTACCTATCTATTCTAAACTATGTCTGCCTATCTATTCTAAACTATGTCTACATATCTATTCTAAACTATGTCTACCTATCTATTCTAAACTATGTCTACCTATCTATTCTAAACTATGTCTGCCAATCTATTCTAAACTATGTCTGCCTATCTATTCTAAACTATGTATGCCTATCTATTCTAAACTATGTCTACCTGTCTATTCTAAACTATGTCTACCTATCTATTCTAAACTATATCTACCTATCTATTCTAAACTTTGTCTACTTATCTGTTAAATACGTTGACTACCTATCTATTCCAGACCTTGTCAATTAATCTGTTCAAGACTGTGTCTACTTATCTGTTAAACACGTTGAATACCTATCTATTCCAGACCTTGTCAATTAATCTGTTCAAGACTGTGTCTACTTATTTGTTCAAGACTGCCAATAAGGATCTCTGTTAGAACTTTTCTGGCTGCTACACGCACCTTTAAATGTGCCTACCAGCAAAACTGTTTAGCTCTCCGTGCATTACACTTACTCTGGGTTGTTACAAAATCGCCTTTTGATTTTGACTCCACCACCGCATGTCCTTGAGCAATCACTAAAGCCCGCCTCCCAGTCCGACCATCCACCATTAATTGCAGCTGGCGCACCGGGTCCCATGGCAACACAACCTCCTTGTATACACCACTATATACATATTCAAACAAATAAATAACGTCGGTCAATGGAGTTTTTGAAATAACATATATATGTCTAGCTGTGAAAATCATAGCTCTAATGGTTACGATAAAGCTATGGCACAGCTGTAGAACATACAGGTAGGTAGGCGACACGTCTCTAACATCACTTTCCGGCAAGATTTCTGAAGACATCACGCAAAGCCTGCATAAACAACAACCGTATCTCAATTGAAAAACCTGAAATACCACATCTCCGTGAGTAAAGCTGTTTGCAAATACCTAACCAGATTTCCGACGAGAGCCAGATATTTCAAAAACGAAAACTAGAAACATGTCTGAAAATGTACAGTCATTACAAAAGATGACTATATCTTCTCTTTGTTGAGTTGTATACATGAACGTGTGGTATGTTATTTAAGGTTTAATCAATTGAAACGGCGGATTTATGCAGGAATGTTGTATTGTCTTCCGACACCTCGCTAGAAAGTGCGGTTCGAGTCGTATCTCAACCTGTCATGGCTCTATGATAGCTATCATGGCTCTGCAACCTGTCATGTCTCTGCAACCTGTCATGGCTCTATGATAGGTATGGAATATTAAACCATGGGATGGAGTCGCACCGCAACATGTCATGGCTCTATGATAGCCATGGATTATAAAATCATAGGAGCTATGGTTCTGGAGTCGTGCCGCAACCTGTCATGGCTCTATGATAGCCATGGATTATAAAACCATAGGAGCTATGGTTCTGGAGTCGTGCCGCAACCTGTCATGGCTCTATGATAGCCATGGATTATAAAACCATATGAGCTATGGTTCTGGAGTCGTGCCGCAACCTGTCATGGCTCTATGATAGCCATGGATTATAAAACCATAGGAGCTTTGGTTCTGGAGTCGTGCCGCAACCTGTCATGGCTCTATGATAGCCATGGATTATAAAACCATATGAGCTATGGTTCTGGAGTCGTGCCGCAACCTGTCATGGCTCTATGATAGCCATGGATTATAAAACCATAGGAGCTTTGGTTCTGGAGTCTTGCCGCAACCTGTCATGGCTCTATGATAGCCATGGATTATAAAACCATAGGAGCTATGGTTCTGGAGTCGTACCGCAACCTGTCATGGCTCTATGATAGCCATGGATTATAAAACCATAGGAGCTATGGTTCCCACTGCTGATACAAGTCATATATTTACAATAGGCAAATCAAAAGCAATACTTTCTTCAAAACTGTGATCAAATTTATTAAACAGAAATAAAATGTATTACTTGCGCATAAAATGAATCCAACAATCCCAATTTATTGGGTGAAAACGAGAAATTACTGATAAAATGCAGTAATGGTTTAAATGTATTTCGTAATAAATAAATATAACTGTACCTTTCTATCGCCGCAGTCAGTCCCATCCATCCTGGGTGAAGAATAAATAACACAACCTTTGACCCCTGTATCCGGTTTCGGTCGGCAGGAAATTCCTCCGCATACATCCTGAATATAATGATACTACATTTGCGGCTACATGCGGCTAAGTGTGTTGAGACATGTACATTATGATTACTACTCTTGCGGCTAAGTGTAGTGAGACATATACATTATGATTACTACACTTGCGGCTAAGTGTATTGAGACATATACATTATGATTACTACACTTGCGGCTAAGTGTGTTGAGACATATACATTATGATTACTACACTTGCGGCTAAGTGTGTTGAGACATATACATTATGATTACTACACTTGCGACTAAGTGTGTTGAGACATGTACATTATGATTACTACACTTGAGGCTAAGTGTGTTGAGACATATACATTATGATTACTACACTTGCGGCTAAGTGTATTGAGACATATACATTATGATTACTTCACTTGCGGCTAAATGTGTTGAGACATATACATTATGATTACTACACTTGCGGCTAAGTGTGTTGAGACTTATACATTATGATTACTACACTTGAGGCTAAGTGTGTTGAGACATATACATTATGATTACTACACTTGCGGCTAAGTGTATTGAGACATATACATTATGATTACTTCACTTGCGGCTAAATGTGTTGAGACATATACATTATGATTACTACACTTGCGACTAAGCGTGTTGAGACATATACATTATGATTACTACTCTTGCAGCTAAGTGTGTTGAGACATATACATTATGATTACTACACTTGCGGTTAAGTGTATTGAGACATATACATTATGATTACTACACTTGCGGCTAAGTGTATTGAGACATATACATTATGATTACTTCACTTGCGGCTAAGTGTGTTGAGACATATACATTACGATTACTTCACTTGCGGCTAAGTGTGTTGAGACATATACATTACGATTACTACTCTTGCGGCTAAGCGTGTTGAGACATATACATTATGATTACTACTCTTGAGGCTAAGTGTGTTGAGATTTATACATTATGATTACTACACTTGCGACTAAGCGTGTTGAGACATATACATTATGATTACTACACTTGCGGCTAAGTGTATTGAGACATGTACATTATGATTACTACACTTGCGGCTAAGTGTGTTGAGACATATACATTACGATTACTACTCTTGAGGCTAAGCGTGTTGAGACTTATACATTATGATTACTACACTTGCGGCTAAGTGTGTTGAGACATATACATTATGATTACTACTCTTGCGGCTAAGTGTGTTGAGACATGTACATTACGATTACTACATTTGAGGCTAAGTGTGTTGAGACATGTACATTATGATTACTACTCGTGCGGCTAAGTGTGTTGAGACATGTACATTATGATTACTACACTTGCGGCTAAGTGTGTTGAGACATGTACATTATGATTACTACACTTGCGGCTAAGTGTATTGAGACATATACATTATGATTACTACACTTGCGGCTAAGTGTGTTGAGACATATACATTATGATTACTACTCTTGAGGCTAAGTGTGTTGAGACATATACATTATGATTACTACACTTGCGGCTAAGTGTGTTGAGACATATACATTATGATTACTACACTTGCGGCTAAGTGTGTTGAGACATATACATTATGATTACTACACTTGCGACTAAGTGTGTTGAGACATGTACATTATGATTACTACACTTGAGGCTAAGTGTGTTGAGACATATACATTATGATTACTACACTTGCGGCTAAGTGTATTGAGACATATACATTATGATTACTACACTTGCGGCTAAGTGTATTGAGACATATACATTATGATTACTACACTTGCGGCTAAGCGTGTTGAGATTTATACATTATGATTACTACACTTGCGGCTAAGTGTGTTGAGACATATACATTATGATTACTTCACTTGCGGCTAAGTGTGTTGAGACATATACATTACGATTACTTCACTTGCGGCTAAGTGTGTTGAGACATATACATTACGATTACTACTCTTGCGGCTAAGCGTGTTGAGACGTATACATTATGATTACTACTCTTGAGGCTAAGTGTGTTGAGATTTATACATTATGATTACTACACTTGCGACTAAGCGTGTTGAGACATGTACATTATGATTACTACACTTGCGGCTAAGTGTGTTGAGACATATACATTATGATTACTACACTTGCGGCTAAGTGTGTTAAGACATATACATTACGATTACTACTCTTGAGGCTAAGCGTGTTGAGACTTATACATTATGATTACTACACTTGCGGCTAAGTGTGTTGAGACATATACATTATGATTACTACTCTTGCGGCTAAGTGTGTTGAGACATGTACATTACGATTACTACATTTGAGGCTAAGTGTGTTGAGACATGTACATTATGATTACTACTCTTGCGGCTAAGTGTGTTGAGACATGTACATTATGATTACTACACTTGCGGCTAAGTGTATTGAGACATATACATTATGATTACTACACTTGCGGCTAAGTGTGTTGAGACATATACATTACGATTACTTCACTTGCGGCTAAGTGTGTTGAGACATATACATTACGATTACTACTCTTGCGGCTAAGCGTGTTGAGACATATACATTATGATTACTACTCTTGAGGCTAAGTGTGTTGAGATTTATACATTATGATTACTACACTTGCGACTAAGCGTGTTGAGACATATACATTATGATTACTACACTTGCGGCTAAGTGTATTGAGACATGTACATTATGATTACTACACTTGCGGCTAAGTGTGTTGAGACATATACATTACGATTACTTCACTTGCGGCTAAGTGTGTTGAGACATATACATTACGATTACTACTCTTGCGGCTAAGTGTATTGAGACATGTACATTATGATTACTACACTTGCGGCTAAGTGTATTGAGACATATACATTATGATTACTTCACTTGCGGCTAAGTGTGTTGAGACATATACATTACGATTACTTCACTTGCGGCTAAGTGTGTTGAGACATATACATTATGATTACTACTCTTGCGGCTAAGTGTGTTGAGACATGTACATTACGATTACTACATTTGAGGCTAAGTGTGTTGAGACATGTACATTATGATTACTACTCTTGCGGCTAAGTGTGTTGAGACATGTACATTATGATTACTACACTTGCGGCTAAGTGTATTGAGACATATACATTATGATTACTACACTTGCGGCTAAGTGTGTTGAGACATATACATTATGATTACTACTCTTGAGGCTAAGTGTGTTGAGACATATACATTATGATTACTACACTTGCGGCTAAGTGTGTTGAGACATATACATTATGATTACTACACTTGCGGCTAAGTGTGTTGAGACATGTACATTATGATTACTACTCTTGAGGCTAAGTGTGTTGAGACATATACATTATGATTACTACACTTGCGGCTAAGTGTGTTGAGACATGTACATTATGATTACTACACTTGCGGCTAAGTGTATTGAGACATATACATTATGATTACTACACTTGCGGCTAAGTGTGTTGAGACATATACATTATGATTACTACACTTGCGGCTAAGTGTGTTGAGACATGTACATTAAGATTACTACACTTGCGGCTAAGTGTGTTGAGACATGTACATTATGATTACTACACTTGCGGCTAAGTGTGTTGAGACATATACATTATGATTACTACACTTGCGGCTAAGTGTATTGAGACATATACATAATGATTACTACACTTGCGACTAAGTGTGTTGAGACATATACATTATGATTACTACACTTGCGGCTAAGTGTGTTGAGACATATACATTACGATTACTACACTTGAGGCTAATTGTGTTGAGACATGTACATTATGATTACTACACTTGCGGCTAAGTGTGTTGAGACATATACATTATGATTACTACTCTTGAGGCTAAGTGTGTTGAGACATATACATTATGATTACTACACTTGCGACTAAGTGTGTTGAGACTTATACATTATGATTACTTCACTTGCGGCTAAGTGTGTTGAGACATATACATTATGATTACTACACTTGCGACTAAGTGTGTTGATACTTATACATTATGATTACTTCACTTGCGGCTAAGTGTGTTGAGACTTATATATTATGATTACTACACTTGCGGCTAAGTGTGTTGAGACATGTACATTATGATTACTACTCTTGAGGCTAAGTGTGTTGAGACATATACATTACGATTACTACTCTTGCGGCTAAGTGTGTTGAGACATATACATTATGATTACTACTCTTGAGGCTAAGTGTGTTGAGACATATACATTATGATTACTTCACTTGCGGCTAAGTGTGTTGAGACTTATATATTATGATTACTACACTTGCGGCTAAGTGTGTTGAGACATGTACATTATGATTACTACTCTTGAGTCTAAGTGTGTTGAGACATATACATTACGATTACTACTCTTGCGGCTAAGTGTGTTGAGACATATACATTATGATTACTACTCTTGAGGCTAAGTGTGTTGAGACATATACATTACGATTACTACACTTGAGGCTAAGTGTGTTGAGACTTATACATTATGATTACTACTCTTGCGGCTAAGTGTGTTGAGACATATACATTATGATTACTACACTTGCGGCCAAGTGTGTTGAGACATATACATTATGATTACTACTCTTGAGGCTAAGTGTGTTGAGACATATACATTATGATTACTACACTTGCGGCTAAGTGTGTTGAGACATATACATTATGATTACTACACTTGCGGCTAAGTGTGTTGAGACATGTACATTACGATTACTACACTTGCGGCTAAGTGTGTTGAGACATGTACATTATGATTACTACACTTGCGGCTAAGTGTGTTGAGACATATACATTATGATTACTACACTTGCGGCTAAGTGTATTGAGACATATACATAATGATTACTACACTTGCGACTAAGTGTGTTGAGACATATACATTATGATTACTACACTTGCGGCTAAGTGTGTTGAGACATATACATTACGATTACTACACTTGAGGCTAAGTGTGTTGAGACATGTACATTATGATTACTACACTTGCGGCTAAGTGTGTTGAGACATATACATTATGATTACTACTCTTGAGGCTAAGTGTGTTGAGACATATACATTATGATTACTACACTTGCGACTAAGTGTGTTGAGACTTATACATTATGATTACTTCACTTGCGGCTAAGTGTGTTGAGACATATACATTATGATTACTACACTTGCGACTAAGTGTGTTGAGACTTATACATTATGATTACTTCACTTGCGGCTAAGTGTGTTGAGACTTATATATTATGATTACTACACTTGCGGCTAAGTGTGTTGAGACATGTACATTATGATTACTACTCTTGAGGCTAAGTGTGTTGAGACATATACATTACGATTACTACTCTTGCGGCTAAGTGTGTTGAGACATATACATTATGATTACTACTCTTGAGGCTAAGTGTGTTGAGACATATACATTATGATTACTTCACTTGCGGCTAAGTGTGTTGAGACTTATATATTATGATTACTACACTTGCGGCTAAGTGTGTTGAGACATGTACATTATGATTACTACTCTTGAGGCTAAGTGTGTTGAGACATATACATTACGATTACTACTCTTGCGGCTAAGTGTGTTGAGACATATACATTATGATTACTACTCTTGAGGCTAAGTGTGTTGAGACATATACATTACGATTACTACACTTGAGGCTAAGTGTGTTGAGACTTATACATTATGATTACTACTCTTGCGGCTAAGTGTGTTGAGACATATACATTATGATTACTACACTTGCGGCCAAGTGTGTTGAGACATATACATTATGATTACTACTCTTGAGGCTAAGTGTGTTGAGACATATACATTATGATTACTACACTTGCGACTAAGTGTGTTGAGACTTATACATTATGATTACTTCACTTGCGGCTAAGTGTGTTGAGACATATACATTATGATTACTGCACTTGCGACTAAGTGTGTTGAGACTTATACATTATGATTACTTCACTTGCGGCTAAGTGTGTTGAGACATATACATTATGATTACTACACTTGCGGCTAAGTGTGTTGAGACATGTACATTATGATAACTACTCTTGAGGCTAAGTGTGTTGAGACATATACATTACGATTACTACTCTTGCGGCTAAGTGTGTTGAGACATATACATTATGATTACTACTCTTGAGGCTAAGTGTGTTGAGACATATACATTATGATTACTACTCTTGAGGCTAAGTGTGTTGAGACATATACATTATGATTACTACACTTGCGACTAAGTGTGTTGAGACTTATACATTATGATTACTTCACTTGCGGCTAAGTGTGTTGAGACATATACATTATGATTACTACACTTGCGACTAAGTGTGTTGAGACATATACATTATGATTACTACACTTGCGACTAAGTGTGTTGATACTTATACATTATGATTACTTCACTTGCGGCTAAGTGTGTTGAGACATATACATTATGATTACTACACTTGCGACTAAGTGTGTTGAGACTTATACATTATGATTACTTCACTTGCGGCTAAGTGTGTTGAGACTTATACATTATGATTACTACACTTGCGGCTAAGTGTGTTGAGATATGTACATTATGATTACTACTCTTGAGGCTAAGTGTGTTGAGACATATACATTACGATTACTACTCTTGAGGCTAAGTGTGTTGAGACATATACATTATGATTACTACTCTTGCGGCTAAGCGTGTTGAGACTTATACATTATGATTACTACTCTTGCGGCTAAGCGTGTTGAGACTTATACATTATGATTACTACACTTGCGGCTAAGTGTGTTGAGACATATACATTATGATTACTACACTTGCGACTAAGTGTGTTGAGACTTATACATTATGATTACTTCACTTGCGGCTAAGTGTGTTGAGACTTATACATTATGATTACTACACTTGCAGCTAAGTGTGTTGAGACATGTACATTATGATTACTACTCTTGCGGCTAAGTGTGTTGAGACTTATACATTATGATTACTACTCTTGAGGCTAAGTGTGTTGAGACATATACATTACGATTACTACTCTTGAGGCTAAGTGTGTTGAGACATATACATTATGATTACTACTCTTGAGGCTAAGTGTGTTGAGACATATACATTACGATTACTACTCTTGAGGCTAAGTGTGTTGAGACATATACATTATGATTACTACTCTTGCGGCTAAGCGTGTTGAGACTTATACATTACGATTACTACTCTTGAGGCTAAGTGTGTTGAGACATATACATTACGATTACTACTCTTGTGGCTAAGTGTGTTGAGACATATACATTACGATTACTACTCTTGCGGCTAAGTGTGTTGAGACATATACATTACGATTACTACTCTTGCGGCTAAGTGTGTTGAGACATATACATTACGATAACTTCACTTGCGGCTAAGTGTGTTGAGACATATACATTACGATTACTACTCTTGAGGCTAAGTGTGTTGAGACATATACATTACGATTACTACTCTTGCGGCTAAGTGTGTTGAGACATATACATTACGATTACTACTCTTGCGGCTAAGTGTGTTGAGACATATACATTATGATTACTACACTTGCGGCTAAGTGTGTTGAGACATGTACATTATGATTACTACACTTGCGGCTAAGTGTGTTGAGACATGTACATTATGATTACTACACTTGCGGCTAAGTGTGTTGAGACATATACATAATGATTACTACACTTGCGACTAAGTGTGTTGAGACATATACATTACGATTACTACTCTTGCGGCTAAGTGTGTTGAGACATATACATTATGATTACTACTCTTGCAGCTAAGCGTGTTGAGACATATACATTACGATTACTTCACTTGCGGCTAAATGTGTTGAGACATATACATTATGATTACTACACTTGCGGCTAAGTGTGTTGAGACATATACATTATGATTACTACACTTGCGGCTAAGTGTATTGAGACATATACATTACGATTACTACTCTTGCGGCTAAGTGTGTTGAGACATATACATTACGATTGTTACTCTTGCGGCTAAGTGTGTTGAGACATATACATTACGATTACTTCTCTTGAGGCTAAGTGTGTTGAGACATATACATTACGATTACTACTCTTGCGGCTAAGTGTGTTGAGACATATACATTATGATTACTACACTTGTGGCTAAGTGTGTTGAGACATATACATTATGATTGCTACACTTGCGGCTAAGTGTGTTGAGACATATACATTATGATTACTACACTTGCGACTAAGTGTGTTGAGACTTATACATTATGATTACTACACTTGCGGCTAAGTGTATTGAGACATGTACATTATGATTACTACTCTTGAGGCTAAGTGTGTTGAGACATATACATTACGATTACTACTCTTGAGGCTAAGTGTGTTGAGACATATACATTATGATTACTACACTTGCGGCTAAGTGTGTTGAGACATATACATTATGATTACTACACTTGCGACTAAGCGTGTTGAGACTTATACATTATGATTACTACACTTGCGACTAAGTGTGTTGAGACATATACATTATGATTACTACTCTTGAGGCTAAGTGTGTTGAGACATATACATTACGAATACTACACTTGAGGTTAAGTGTGTTGAGACATATACATTTTTATTACTACACTTGAGGCTAAGTCTGTTGAGACATATACATTACGATTACTACTCTTGCGGCTAAGTGTGTTGAGACTTATACATTATGATTACTACTCTTGCGGCTAAGCGTGTTGAGACTTATACATTACGATTACTACACTTGCGGCTAAGCGTATTGAGACATATACATTATGATTACTACACTTGAGACTAAGCGTGTTGAGACATATACATTATGATTACTACACTTGCGGCTAAGTGTGTTGAGACATATACATTACGATTACTACACTTGCGGCTAAGTGTGTTGAGACATGTACATTATGATTACTACACTTGCGGCTAAGCGTGTTGAGACATATACATTATGATTACTACACTTGCAGCTAAGTGTGTTGAGACATGTACATTATGATTACTACACTTGCGGCTAAGTGTGTTGAGACATATACATTATGATTACTACACTTGCAGCTAAGTGTGTTGAGACATGTACATTATGATTACTACACTTGCGGCTAAGTGTGTTGAGACATATACATTATGATTACTACACTTGCAGCTAAGCGTGTTGAGACATATACATTATGATTACTACACTTGCGGCTAAGCGTGTTGAGACATATACATTATGATTACTACACTTGCGGCTAAGTGTGTTGAGACATATACATTATGATTACTACACTTGCGGCTAAGTGTGTTGAGACATGTACATTACGATTACTACACTTGCGGCTAAGCGTGTTGAGACATATACATTATGATTACTACACTTGCGGCTAAGTGTGTTGAGACATATACATTATGATTACTATACTTGCAGCTAAGTGTGTTGATACATGTACATTATGATTACTACACTTGCGGCTAAGTGTGTTGAGACATATACATTATGATTACTACACTTGCAGCTAAGTGTGTTGAGACATGTACATTATGATTACTACACTTGAGGCTAAGTGTGTTGAGACATATACATTATGATTACTACACTTGCAGCTAAGTGTGTTGAGACATGTACATTATGATTACTACTCTTGCAGCTAAGTGTGTTGAGACATGTACATTATGATTACTACTCTTGCGGCTAAGTGTGTTGAGACATGTACATTATGATTACTACTCTTGCGGCTAAGTGTGTTGAGACATATACATTATGATTACTACACTTGCGGCTAAGTGTGTTGAGACATATACATTATGATTACTACACTTGCGGCTAAGTGTGTTGAGACATATACATTATGATTACTACACTTGCGGCTAAGTGTGTTGAGACATATACATTATGATTACTACACTTGCGGCTAAGTGTGTTGAGACATATACATTATGATTACTACACTTGCAGCTAAGTGTGTTGAGACATATACATTATGATTACTACACTTGCGGCTTAGTGTGTTGAGACATGTACATTATGATTACTACTCTTGCAGCTAAGTGTGTTGAGACATATACATTACGATTACTACTCTTGCAGCTAAGTGTGTTGAGACATGTACATTATGATTACTACTCTTGCGGCTAAGTGTGTTGAGACATGTACATTACGATTACTACACTTGCGGCTAAGTGTGTTGAGACATGTACATTATGATTACTACTCTTGCGGCTAAGTGTGTTGAGACATATACATTATGATTTCTACTCTTGCGGCTAAGCGTGTTGAGACTTATACATTATGATTACTACTCTTGCGACTAAGTGTGTTGAGACTTATACATTACGATTACTACACTTGCGGCTAAGTGTGTTGAGACATATACATTATGATTACTACACTTGCGGCTAAGTGTATTGAGACATATACATTATGATTACTACACTTGCGGCTAAGTGTGTTGAGACATGTACATTATGATTACTACACTTGCGGCTAAGTGTATTGAGACATATACATTATGATTACTACACTTGCGACTAAGTGTGTTGAGACATATACATTATTATTACTACACTTGCGGCTAAGTGTGTTGAGACATATACATTATGATTACTACACTTGCGGCTAAGTGTGTTGAGACATGTACATTATGATTACTACTCTTGCAGCTAAGTGTGTTGAGACATATACATTACGATTACTACTCTTGCAGCTAAGTGTGTTGAGACATGTACATTACGATTACTACTCTTGCAGCTAAGTGTGTTGAGACATATACATTATGATTACTACACTTGCGGCTAAGTGTATTGAGACATATACATTATGATTACTACACTTGCGGCTAAGTGTGTTGAGACATATACACTATGATTACTACACTTGCGGCTAAGTGTGTTGAGACATATACACTATGATTACTACACTTGCGGCTAAGTGTGTTGAGACATATACATTATGATTACTACACTTGCGGCTAAGTGTGTTGAGACATATACATTATGATTACTACACTTGCGGCTAAGTGTGTTGAGACATGTACATTATGATTACTACTCTTGCAGCTAAGTGTGTTGAGACATATACATTACGATTACTACTCTTGCAGCTAAGTGTGTTGAGACATGTACATTATGATTACTACTTTTGCGGCTAAGTGTGTTGAGACATATACATAATGATTACTACACTTGCGACTAAGTGTGTTGAGACATATACATTACGATTACTTCACTTGCGGCTAAGTGTGTTGAGACATATACATTACGATTACTACTCTTGCGGCTAAGTGTGTTGAGACATATACATTACGATTGTTACTCTTGCGGCTAAGTGTGTTCAGACATATACATTACGATTACTTCTCTTGAGGCTAAGTGTGTTGAGACATATACATTACGATTACTACTCTTGCGGCTAAGTGTGTTGAGACATATACATTATGATTACTACACTTGCGGCTAAGTGTGTTGAGACATATACATTATGATTGCTACACTTGCGGCTAAGTGTGTTGAGACATATACATTATGATTACTACACTTGCGGCTAAGTGTATTGAGACATGTACATTATGATTACTACTCTTGAGGCTAAGTGTGTTGAGACATATACATTACGATTACTACTCTTGAGGCTAAGTGTGTTGAGACATATACATTATGATTACTACACTTGCGGCTAAGTGTGTTGAGACATATACATTATGATTACTACACTTGCGACTAAGCGTGTTGAGACTTATACATTATGATTACTACACTTGCGACTAAGTGTGTTGAGACATATACATTATGATTACTACTCTTGAGGCTAAGTGTGTTGAGACATATACATTACGAATACTACACTTGAGGTTAAGTGTGTTGAGACATATACATTTTTATTACTACACTTGAGGCTAAGTCTGTTGAGACATATACATTACGATTACTACTCTTGCGGCTAAGTGTGTTGAGACTTATACATTAAGATTACTACTCTTGCGGCTAAGCGTGTTGAGACTTATACATTACGATTACTACACTTGCGGCTAAGCGTATTGAGACATATACATTATGATTACTACACTTGAGGCTAAGCGTGTTGAGACATATACATTATGATTACTACACTTGCGGCTAAGTGTGTTGAGACATATACATTACGATTACTACACTTGCGGCTAAGTGTGTTGAGACATGTACATTATGATTACTACACTTGCGGCTAAGCGTGTTGAGACATATACATTATGA
Organism: Cyrtodaria siliqua; assembly: GCA_037043455.1. Lineage (NCBI taxonomy): Eukaryota > Metazoa > Mollusca > Bivalvia > Adapedonta > Hiatellidae > Cyrtodaria > Cyrtodaria siliqua. The sequence continues at coordinate 56,970 of JAWPHD010007570.1, forward strand.
TTACTACACTTGCGGCTAAGTGTGTTGAGACATATACACTATGATTACTACACTTGCGGCTAAGTGTGTTGAGACATATACACTATGATTACTACACTTGCGGCTAAGTGTGTTGAGACATATACATTATGATTACTACACTTGCGGCTAAGTGTGTTGAGACATATACATTATGATTACTACACTTGCGGCTAAGTGTGTTGAGACATGTACATTATGATTACTACTCTTGCAGCTAAGTGTGTTGAGACATATACATTACGATTACTACTCTTGCAGCTAAGTGTGTTGAGACATGTACATTATGATTACTACTTTTGCGGCTAAGTGTGTTGAGACATATACATAATGATTACTACACTTGCGACTAAGTGTGTTGAGACATATACATTACGATTACTTCACTTGCGGCTAAGTGTGTTGAGACATATACATTACGATTACTACTCTTGCGGCTAAGTGTGTTGAGACATATACATTACGATTGTTACTCTTGCGGCTAAGTGTGTTCAGACATATACATTACGATTACTTCTCTTGAGGCTAAGTGTGTTGAGACATATACATTACGATTACTACTCTTGCGGCTAAGTGTGTTGAGACATATACATTATGATTACTACACTTGCGGCTAAGTGTGTTGAGACATATACATTATGATTGCTACACTTGCGGCTAAGTGTGTTGAGACATATACATTATGATTACTACACTTGCGGCTAAGTGTATTGAGACATGTACATTATGATTACTACTCTTGAGGCTAAGTGTGTTGAGACATATACATTACGATTACTACTCTTGAGGCTAAGTGTGTTGAGACATATACATTATGATTACTACACTTGCGGCTAAGTGTGTTGAGACATATACATTATGATTACTACACTTGCGACTAAGCGTGTTGAGACTTATACATTATGATTACTACACTTGCGACTAAGTGTGTTGAGACATATACATTATGATTACTACTCTTGAGGCTAAGTGTGTTGAGACATATACATTACGAATACTACACTTGAGGTTAAGTGTGTTGAGACATATACATTTTTATTACTACACTTGAGGCTAAGTCTGTTGAGACATATACATTACGATTACTACTCTTGCGGCTAAGTGTGTTGAGACTTATACATTAAGATTACTACTCTTGCGGCTAAGCGTGTTGAGACTTATACATTACGATTACTACACTTGCGGCTAAGCGTATTGAGACATATACATTATGATTACTACACTTGAGGCTAAGCGTGTTGAGACATATACATTATGATTACTACACTTGCGGCTAAGTGTGTTGAGACATATACATTACGATTACTACACTTGCGGCTAAGTGTGTTGAGACATGTACATTATGATTACTACACTTGCGGCTAAGCGTGTTGAGACATATACATTATGATTACTACACTTGCGGCTAAGTGTGTTGAGACATATACATTATGATTACTACACTTGCAGCTAAGTGTGTTGAGACATATACATTATGATTACTACACTTGCAGCTAAGTGTGTTGAGACATGTACATTATGATTACTACACTTGCGGCTAAGTGTGTTGAGACATATACATTATGATTACTACACTTGCAGCTAAGCGTGTTGAGACATATACATTATGATTACTACACTTGCGGCTAAGCGTGTTGAGACATATACATTATGATTACTACACTTGCGGCTAAGTGTGTTGAGACATATACATTATGATTACTACACTTGCGGCTAAGCGTGTTGAGACATATACATTATGATTACTACACTTGCAGCTAAGCGTGTTGAGACATATACATTATGATTACTACACTTGCGGCTAAGTGTGTTGAGACATATACATTATGATTACTTCACTTGCGGCTAAGTGTGTTGAGACATATACATTATGATTACTACACTTGCGGCTAAGTGTGTTGAGACATATACATTATGATTACTACACTTGCGGCTAAGTGTGTTGAGACATGTACATTACGATTACTACACTTGCGGCTAATCGTGTTGAGACATATACATTATGATTACTACACTTGCGGCTAAGTGTGTTGAGACATATACATTATGATTACTACACTTGCAGCTAAGTGTGTTGAGACATGTACATTATGATTACTACACTTGCGGCTAAGTGTGTTGAGACATATACATTATGATTACTACACTTGCAGCTAAGTGTGTTGAGACATGTACATTATGATTACTACACTTGAGGCTAAGTGTGTTGAGACATATACATTATGATTACTACACTTGCAGCTAAGTGTGTTGAGACATGTACATTATGATTACTACTCTTGCAGCTAAGTGTGTTGAGACATGTACATTATGATTACTACTCTTGCGGCTAAGTGTGTTGAGACATGTACATTATGATTACTACTCTTGCGGCTAAGTGTGTTGAGACATATACATTATGATTACTACACTTGCAGCTAAGCGTGTTGAGACATATACATTATGATTACTACACTTGCGGCTAAGCGTGTTGAGACATATACATTATGATTACTACACTTGCGGCTAAGTGTGTTGAGACATATACATTATGATTACTACACTTGCGGCTAAGCGTGTTGAGACATATACATTATGATTACTACACTTGCAGCTAAGCGTGTTGAGACATATACATTATGATTACTACACTTGCGGCTAAGTGTGTTGAGACATATACATTATGATTACTACACTTGCGGCTAAGTGTGTTGAGACATATACATTATGATTACTTCACTTGCGGCTAAAGGTGTTGAGACATATACATTATGATTACTACACTTGCGGCTAAGCGTGTTGAGACATATACATTATGATTACTACACTTGCAGCTAAGCGTGTTGAGACATATACATTATGATTACTACACTTGCGGCTAAGTTTGTTGAGACATATACATTATGATTACTTCACTTGCGGCTAAGTGTGTTGAGACATATACATTATGATTACTACACTTGCGGCTAAGTGTGTTGAGACATATACATTATGATTACTACACTTGCGGCTAAGTGTGTTGAGACATGTACATTACGATTACTACACTTGCGGCTAAGCGTGTTGAGACATATACATTATGATTACTACACTTGCGGCTAAGTGTGTTGAGACATATACATTATGATTACTACACTTGCAGCTAAGTGTGTTGAGACATGTACATTATGATTACTACACTTGCGGCTAAGTGTGTTGAGACATATACATTATGATTACTACACTTGCAGCTAAGTGTGTTGAGACATGTACATTATGATTACTACACTTGAGGCTAAGTGTGTTGAGACATATACATTATGATTACTACACTTGCAGCTAAGTGTGTTGAGACATGTACATTATGATTACTACTCTTGCAGCTAAGTGTGTTGAGACATGTACATTATGATTACTACTCTTGCGGCTAAGTGTGTTGAGACATGTACATTATGATTACTACTCTTGCGGCTAAGTGTGTTGAGACATATACATTATGATTACTACACTTGCGGCTAAGTGTGTTGAGACATATACATTATGATTACTACACTTGCGGCTTAGTGTGTTGAGACATGTACATTATGATTACTACTCTTGCAGCTAAGTGTGTTGAGACATATACATTACGATTACTACTCTTGCAGCTAAGTGTGTTGAGACATGTACATTATGATTACTACACTTGCGGCTAAGTGTGTTGAGACATATACATTATGATTACTACACTTGCGGCTTAGTGTGTTGAGACATGTACATTATGATTACTACTCTTGCAGCTAAGTGTGTTGAGACATGTACATTATGATTACTACACTTGCGGCTAAGTGTGTTGAGACATATACATTATGATTACTACACTTGCGGCTAAGTGTGTTGAGACATATACATTATGATTACTACACTTGCGGCTAAGTGTGTTGAGACATATACATTATGATTACTACACTTGCGGCTAAGTGTGTTGAGACATATACATTATGATTACTACACTTGCGGCTAAGCGTATTGAGACATATACATTATGATTACTACACTTGCAGCTAAGTGTGTTGAGACATATACATTATGATTACTACACTTGCGGCTTAGTGTGTTGAGACATGTACATTATGATTACTACTCTTGCAGCTAAGTGTGTTGAGACATATACATTACGATTACTACTCTTGCAGCTAAGTGTGTTGAGACATGTACATTATGATTACTACTCTTGCGGCTAAGTGTGTTGAGACATGTACATTACGATTACTACACTTGCGGCTAAGTGTGTTGAGACATGTACATTATGATTACTACTCTTGCGGCTAAGTGTGTTGAGACATATACATTATGATTTCTACTCTTGCGGCTAAGCGTGTTGAGACTTATACATTATGATTACTACTCTTGCGACTAAGTGTGTTGAGACTTATACATTACGATTACTACACTTGCGGCATAGTGTGTTGAGACATATACATTATGATTACTACACTTGCGGCTAAGTGTATTGAGACATATACATTATGATTACTACACTTGCGGCTAAGTGTGTTGAGACATGTACATTATGATTACTACACTTGCGGCTAAGTGTATTGAGACATATACATTATGATTACTACACTTGCGACTAAGTGTGTTGAGACATATACATTATGATTACTGCACTTGCGGCTAAGTGTGTTGAGACATATACATTATGATTACTACACTTGCGGCTAAGTGTGTTGAGACATGTACATTATGATTACTACTCTTGCAGCTAAGTGTGTTGAGACATATACATTACGATTACTACTCTTGCAGCTAAGTGTGTTGAGACATGTACATTACGATTACTACTCTTGCAGCTAAGTGTGTTGAGACATATACATTATGATTACTACACTTGCGGCTAAGTGTATTGAGACATATACATTATGATTACTACACTTGCGACTAAGTGTGTTGAGACATATACATTATGATTACTACACTTGCGGCTAAGTGTGTTGAGACATATACATTATGATTACTACACTTGCGGCTAAGTGTGTTGAGACATATACATTATGATTACTACACTTGCGGCTAAGTGTGTTGAGACATATACATTACGATTACTACTCTTGCAGCTAAGTGTGTTGAGACATGTACATTATGATTACTACTTTTGCGGCTAAGTGTGTTGAGACATGTACAATTATTTTATTATGTACCTGTCCGTTTCCGTGGACACCTTCACACACTTCCGCGTCTTTCCCCAGCATCAGTTTACACTGCTGACTTACGGAGTAGATTGTACCCGGCTTCGTGGTAACAGCATACAGTTTGTCAGCCTGAGCCGGTGGCGCGTCATTGAGACAGCTGGACTGTGTCGAACTAAAATAAAGTCAGAATACATAGATATTAATTAACGGATGGATTCGATTTATCTGGAATATTCTATTTTTTAACGTTTTACATTAATTTTGAAACAATTTCGTGATGTTCACCTTGAAAGGGACAATGTCCGTAACTTTTAACTTATAAAACTCACACTAATTATGTTCGCACTAAACATTATTGAATATTTACTAATTAAAAGCAAGATTGTTTGACGGAATTAAATCGCGGTACAAAAAAAAGAAAAACCGTTTTGGGCATTTGAACTCGCAGCCCAAAATAAAAATACACACGCGGTAATAATAATGAGCGTGAGCGTGAAGTTGTCCATCACTCCTGACTGAGCTAAGCGGGCTATATATATTACGCAATACATACTATGGTGAAAACCTAATGCGCTAATGAAAGTCACGTGATCGTAGAAAGGGTCCCACTTTATTTACAAATAATAATTAAAGCTTCTTTTTTTTCAAATTCACGAATGTATTATTACAGACTTCTTAGGCTCTATGCTCATGTTTTCATATATACATTTCACTGAATAAGAGTCAGACGGTTATTTGGTTATGCTCAATACCTGCTTACTCACGGACAGTGTCCCTTTAATTTGAACTGTAGTTCGATCACCATGATCACATTCGTGTATATTTCATAACTTCTATAAATATATTGTTAGTTTATTTCTTTCCGCGTCTTTTAATTAGCCAGTTATGTGTACATTTGTAGCATGCTCGATGACATTTATTTCGTATTTGCAGAGATGTAATTAATTTGCGAATAACTAGTATACGATAACTACCAACTAACAGATATTCCTTTGTATTTGCATAGTTGTAAATCATTTAAGTAATATTCAAACTTCGTAAAACCTTTGCAAAATGTTATTATCGTAACCCTGATCTTCTTTCCAAATATGAATGTAATTTAAGAACTCTTCTGCGACAAGGACTATCACAACCTGACTTCTATGGTGACGTGATTTATAAACTTCGAAAGATCCTTGGTCATGATCACTTTCATACTATTTTTGTTAAACTTGTTTAAAATGTTTATCAAAAGAGGTTATAAGCCTATCATTTTGCAACGCACTGTATGTTTGGTGGTGGACCCATTTACAGTTCGGCACGATGCTTTCCTCTTTAATTGTGCGATGACCGGACAGGATGTGGACCCTATAATGACGTCTACCTAAAGCCCAAAGGACGGTGACGTTTGATGTTTGTCTGCAATCTTGTCTTGTCGTGCCCTCAATGGTTTGTTCTCTTGTTGCTCTGGCTTCTTCCAAGTTTTACTTATATTGCCTATTAATCCTGCCTTGTTGGTTAGAGAATATTTCATGGCGGGGATTTCTTTATTTACACTGTCCCGTTTTATTGGGATGACAGTAGGGTAAGTGTGAGGTTTGGTGCACCCTATAATCTGGTTTAAACCACCTCCTCCCCACACCCACCAGCGACCTTTGTTACCACTGACCGTTCCAAGAGGGTAGCCCTATTGTCAACCCTTTTGAGTTTGTGACGTCTTATTTTGCCTTTTATTCATCTTTAGATGTGTTCTCTGTTTCTATGTGTGTTTGTGGTTGACTGTCGTCCTTGAATGCTACTTTTCCTGTTCAATTTGTATATTTTTATTGGTAGATTTAATTCCATCTCGGTGTTTAAATCAACCAACGAGTATGGTAAACATATTAAATGGACATGCTACAAAACGAAAAGAATATGGTCTCAACGATGTTTAAATCAACCAACTCGCTGAGACCATACTCTGTCTATTACTTAAACACCTCGATGGGCTATTCATAGTCTTTATCCTATCGAAATGTAAATAACTGTATAACAAAAGACGAGTCCGGTGCGATTTAACTATGAATTGAGACAATGTCCTTCATATATGTCCATTGGTTACCAAGTACTATCATTCACCGTGTCTTTGCAAGCCTAACAATAAGAAGAGATATACGAGTCCTTCAATGTTGAGTTTGCGGACGATAAGTAGGAAAGCATACCCAAGGAAATCTACACATACCCAAGGAAATCTACACATACCCAAGGAAATCTGCTAAGGATTTGGCGCTGCAGCTCGACCACTTGAATGCACCAGAACCACTGGGTGCCATAATCGCCATGATATTCTTGCCACCTTCGCACGTGTTACCTTCGGAGTCGTGGTTCATATTCAGGCTGAATGGAAATAATACAACGTTGTATAATACATTGTTGCAGCGATTAACAAAGAAAGAAAACCCAGAATGTTTGTAATAGGCTTAGAACATTAGTGGCCCAGTCGTTCAAAGATCGGTAATATAATATTAGTGGCCCAGCCGTTCAAAGATCGGTAATAGAAAATTAATGGCCCAGTCGTTCAAAGATCGGTAAGTCAAAATTTCAAATCTCTCTGAATTTCCGATAAATGAATATTTATACCAGAAATTGAGAATGTGAAAGCATTATGTTAAGAAGAAACGCAAATTAAAATCTTTTAATTGTATAAAACATATATTTATGACAAAATGTACTTTGAAAGTTTACACTAACCAAGGATTAAGCTATCCGATCTTTGAAAAACTGGGCCACTAGTATTGTTCTAAACCATACAGTGTGTGTGTGTGTGTGTGTGTGTGTGTGTGTGTGTGTGTGAAGAACAAAAACACTTTTGGACAAATGACGACACGTGCTTTTTATGCCTGATGTCCTAAATAGTCATGAACTATTGCACGTTCGTCAACAGAAATTCATATACATGTACTACATGTAAATAGACGACCACATCCTCTTTTGTTTTCCTTCTTTTTTCATAGAAACAATACAGAAGCAAATTGGCATGCTTTAAAAGAATATTCAGAAGAGTACTTACACGTGACCCGTCTCGTGCGCAATTGTTAACCCTGTACCGAGGCCATAGTCCTCATTCACTGAACAGCTATACTTTGGCTGACACATGCCCATGCGTGCAAGTCCACTGTTCGTCTTGTCTCCCTTGTATTCCAGATCTACTCTGTAAATTAGGCATTAGTGTTCAGATATTGTTTTGGTTTCTAGGAACCCACACATCCTTTAATCAATGTGTATGCATGCACGCACGTAGGCGGGCAGGCAGGTAGATAGGTAGCCGACAATTATAATTCATTTCCTATAAATGTTAACTACGTGATTCTTATTCAAACACATTTTACAAATAGTTTCGTTACTTTTCTTGTCTTGTTTGCATTAGTAAAACGAACTATGTTTTAATACTTGACTGGACATATGTATGAATTGAAATAAACTTTATTCAAAGCTTGTATATGGCAGAACATATTTTCTCCCCATGCCAAACAAGTAGTCAGTGTCTGGGCAATATTAAGGTTGAATAACGTAAATGCAAGAAATATAAAAAAACGTTTAACACGACAACGTATTTTCAACAGTATACCGCGGTGGGGGCGTAATGGTAGAGAGTCCGCCTTGAATTCAGGAGGTCGTGAGTTCAATCCCCGGCCTCAATCCCCGGCCGGGTCTAGAGACTACAAGGCTGACCATAGAGACTATAAGGCTGACCATAGATACTTTCAGGTCTCACACCACAATTAATTTTCCCATAGGGTTACTGTGCAGACATTGTTGTTGGTTTAATATCTTCAGTATAGCCAAGACCAGTAATTTAAAACAATAAAATACATAAGTTAGCCAGGTTGTTTTTTTTCTCGCTCATGTTTAGTGTACCCTATGGAAAATACAAAATTCATACACTATCTAGCTGAATATGTGGTGCTTCGGTCAAACAATTCTGAAATTTGAATGAAACCTCATATCAACATGGGATTTTCTGTATCATCTGTCTTTTACACTGCAGATGTATGCTAAAGCAAAGAAAAACCTATTTTTCAAATTAAAAATTGCCTAAAATTGAGAAAAAAAAAGAATTATATTCTGTTTTCCTTTTGTCTCTAGGTCCGTGAGCTTTCAGGGGAGATAATAGAGGTGTGAGACCTGAAGGATGACCGTAGGGACTATAAGGCTGACCATAGAGACTATAAGGCTGACCATAGAGACTATAAGGCTGACCATAGATACTATAAGGCTGACCATAGAGACTTGAAGGCTGACCATAGAGACTATAAGGCTGACCATAGAGACTATAAGGCTGACCATAGAGACTATAAAGCTGACCATAGAGACTTGAAGGCTGACCATATAGACTATAAGGCTGACCATAGAGACTATAAGGCTAACCATATAAACTATAAGGATGAGCATAGAGACTATAAGGCTGACCATAGAGACTATAAGGCTAACCATATAAACTATAAGGATGAGCATAGAGACTATAAGGCTGACCATATAGACTATAAGGCTGACCATATAGACTATAAGGCTGACCATAGAGACTATAAGGCTGACTATAGATACTATAAGGCTGACCATAGAGACTATAAGGCTGACCATAGAGACTTGAAGGCTGACCATAGAGACTATAAGGCTGACCATAGATACTATAAGGCTAACCATATAAACTATAAGGATGAGCATAGAGACTATAAGGCTGACTATAGATACTATAAGGCTGACTATAGATACTATAAGGCTGACCATAGATACTATAAGGCTGACCATAGAGACTATAAGGCTGACCATAGAGACTATAAGGCTGACCATAGATACTATAAGGCTGACCACAGAGACTTGAAGGCTGACCATAGATACTATAAGGCTGACTATAGAGACTATAAGGCTGACCATATATACTATAAGGCTGACTATAGATACTATAAGGCTGACCATAGATACTATAAGGCTGACCATAGAGACTATAAGGCTGACCATAGATACTATAAGGCTGACCATAGATACTATAAGGCTGACTATAGAGACTATAAGGCTGACCATATATACTATAAGGCTGACTATAGATACTATAAGGCTGACCATAGATACTATAAGGCTGACCATAGAGACTATAAGGCTGACCATAGATACTATAAGGCTGACCATAGATACTATAAGGCTGACTATAGAGACTATAAGGCTGACCATATATACTATAAGGCTGACCATAGAGACTATAAGGCTGACCATAGATACTATAAGGCTGACTATAGATACTATAAGGCTGACCATATAGACTATAAGGCTGACCATATATACTATAAGGCTGACCATAGAGACTATAAGGCTGACCATAGAGACTATAAGGCTGACCATAGAGACTATAAAGCTGACCATAGAGACTTGAAGGCTGACCATATAGACTATAAGGCTGACCATAGAGACTATAAGGCTAACCATATAAACTATAAGGATGAGCATAGAGACTATAAGGCTGACCATAGAGACTATAAGGCTAACCATATAAACTATAAGGATGAGCATAGAGACTATAAGGCTGACCATATAGACTATAAGGCTGACCATATAGACTATAAGGCTGACCATAGAGACTATAAGGCTGACTATAGATACTATAAGGCTGACCATAGAGACTATAAGGCTGACCATATAGACTATAAGGCTGACCATAGATACTATAAGGCTGACTATAGAGACTATAAGGCTGACCATATATACTATAAGGCTGACCATAGAGACTATAAGGCTGACCATAGATACTATAAGGCTGACTATAGATACTATAAGGCTGACCATATAGACTATAAGGCTGACCATATATACTATAAGGCTGACCATAGAGACTATAAGGCTGACCATAGATACTATAAGGCTGACTATAGATACTATAAGGTTGACCATATAGACTATAAGGCTGACCATAGAGACTATAAGGCTGACCATAGATACTATAAGGCTGACTATAGAGACTATAAGGCTGACCATATATACTATAAGGCTGACCATAGAGACTATAAGACTGACCATAGATACTATAAGGCTGACCATATAGACTATAAGGCTGACCATAGAGACTATAAGGCTGACCATAGAGACTATAAGGCTGACCACAGAGACTATAAGGCTGACCATAGAGACTATAAGGCTGACCATAGATACTATAAGGCTGACCATAGAGACTATAAGGCTGACCATAGAGACTATAAGGCTGACCATAGATACTATAAGGCTGACCATAGATACTATAAGGCTGACCATAGAGACTATAAGGCTGACCATAGAGACTATAAGGCTGACCATAGATACTATAAGGCTGACCATAGAGACTATAAGGCTGACCATAGAGACTATAAGGCTGACCACAGAGACTATAAGGCTGACCACAGAGACTATAAGGCTGACCACAGAGACTATAAGGCTGACCATATAGACTATAAGACTGACCATAGAGACTATAAGGCTGACTATAGATACTATAAGGCTGACCATAGAGACTATAAGGCTGACCATAGATACTATAAGGCTGACCATAGATACTATAAGGCTGACCATAGAGACTATAAGGCTGACCATAGATACTATAAGGCTGACTATAGATACTATAAGGCTGACCATAGAGACTATAAGGCTGACCATAGAGACTATAAGGCTGACCACAGAGACTATAAGGCTGACCATAGAGACTATAAGGCTGACCATAGAGACTATAAGACTGACCATAGATACTATAAGGCTGACCATAGATACTATAAGGCTGACCATAGATACTATAAGGCTGACCATATAGACTATAAGGCTGACTATAGAGACTATAAGGCTGACTATAGAGACTATAAGGCTGACCATAGATACTATAAGGCTGACCATAGATACTATAAGGCTGACCATAGATACTATAAGGCTGACCATATAGACTATAAGGCTGACTATAGAGACTATAAGGCTGACCATAGAGACTATAAGGCTGACCATAGATACTATAAGGCTGACTATAGATACTATAAGGCTGACCATAGAGACTATAAGGCTGACCATAGAGACTATAAGGCTGACCATAGATACTATAAGGCTGACTATAGAGACTATAAGGCTGACCATAGAGACTATAAGGCTGACCATAGAGACTATAAGGCTGACCATATAGACTATAAGGCTGACCATAGATACTATAAGGCTGACCATAGAGACTATAAGGCTGACCATAGAGACTATAAGGCTGACCATAGAGACTTGAAGGCTGACCATAGAGACTATAAGGCTGACCATAGATACTATAAGGCTGACTATAGAGACTATAAGGCTGACCATAGATACTATAAGGCTGACCATAGATACTATAAGGCTGACCACAGAGACTATAAGGCTGACCATAGAGACTATAAGGCTGACTATAGATACTATAAGGCTGACCATAGAGACTATAAGGCTGACCATAGAGACTATAAGGCTGACCATAGATACTATAAGGCTGACCATAGATACTATAAGGCTGACCATAGAGACTATAAGGCTGACCATATATACTATAAGGCTGACCATAGAGACTATAAGGCTGACCATATAGACTATAAGACTGACCATAGATACTATAAGGCTGACTATAGATACTATAAGGCTGACCATAGAGACTATAAGGCTGACCATATATACTATAAGGCTGACCATAGAGACTATAAGGCTGACCATATAGACTATAAGACTGACCATAGATACTATAAGGCTGACCATAGAGACTATAAGGCTGACCATAGATACTATAAGGCTGACCATAGATACTATAAGGCTGACCATAGAGACTATAAGGCTGACCATATATACTATAAGGCTGACCATAGAGACTATAAGGCTGACCATATAGACTATAAGACTGACCATAGATACTATAAGGCTGACCATAGATACTATAAGGCTGACCATAGATACTATAAGGCTGACCATAGATACTATAAGGCTGACCATAGAGACTATAAGGCTGACCATATATACTATAAGGCTGACCATAGAGACTATAAGGCTGACCATATAGACTATAAGACTGACCATAGATACTATAAGGCTGACTATAGATACTATAAGGCTGACCATAGATACTATAAGGCTGACTATAGAGACTATAAGGCTGACCATAGATACTATAAGGCTGACCATAGATACTATAAGGCTGACCACAGAGACTATAAGGCTGACCATAGAGACTATAAGGCTGACTATAGATACTATAAGGCTGACCATAGAGACTATAAGGCTGACCATAGAGACTATAAGGCTGACCATAGATACTATAAGGCTGACCATAGATACTATAAGGCTGACCATAGAGACTATAAGGCTGACCATATATACTATAAGGCTGACCATAGAGACTATAAGGCTGACCATATAGACTATAAGACTGACCATAGATACTATAAGGCTGACTATAGATACTATAAGGCTGACCATAGAGACTATAAGGCTGACCATATATACTATAAGGCTGACCATAGAGACTATAAGGCTGACCATATAGACTATAAGACTGACCATAGATACTATAAGGCTGACCATAGAGACTATAAGGCTGACCATAGATACTATAAGGCTGACCATAGATACTATAAGGCTGACCATAGAGACTATAAGGCTGACCATATATACTATAAGGCTGACCATAGAGACTATAAGGCTGACCATATAGACTATAAGACTGACCATAGATACTATAAGGCTGACTATAGATACTATAAGGCTGACCATAGAGACTATAAGGCTGACCATAGAGACTATAAGGCTGACCATAGAGACTATAAGGCTGACCATAGAGACTATAAGGCTGACCATAGATACTATAAGGCTGACCATAGAGACTATAAGGCTGACCATAGAGACTATAAGGCTGACCACAGAGACTATAAGGCTGACCATAGAGACTATAAGGCTGACCATAGATACTATAAGGCTGACTATAGAGACTATAAGGCTGACCATAGATACTATAAGGCTGACCATAGATACTATAAGGCTGACCACAGAGACTATAAGGCTGACCATAGAGACTATAAGGCTGACTATAGATACTATAAGGCTGACCATAGAGACTATAAGGCTGACCATAGAGACTATAAGGCTGACCATAGATACTATAAGGCTGACCATAGATACTATAAGGCTGACCATAGAGACTATAAGGCTGACCATATATACTATAAGGCTGACCATAGAGACTATAAGGCTGACCATATAGACTATAAGACTGACCATAGATACTATAAGGCTGACTATAGATACTATAAGGCTGACCATAGAGACTATAAGGCTGACCATATATACTATAAGGCTGACCATAGAGACTATAAGGCTGACCATATAGACTATAAGACTGACCATAGATACTATAAGGCTGACCATAGATACTATAAGGCTGACCATAGATACTATAAGGCTGACCATAGAGACTTGAAGGCTGACCATATAGACTATAAGGCTGACCATATAGACTATAAGGCTGACCATATAGACTATAAGGCTGACTATAGATACTATAAGGCTGACCATAGATACTATAAGGCTGACCATAGATACTATAAGGCTGACCATAGATACTATAAGGCTGACCATATAGACTATAAGGCTGACCATAGATACTATAAGGCTGACCATAGAGTATAAGGCTGACTATAGATACTATAAGGCTGACCATATATACTATAAGGCTGACCATAGAGACTATAAGGCTGACCATATATACTATAAGGCTGACCATAGATACTATAAGGCTGACTATATATACTATAAGGCTGACTATAGATACTATAAGGCTGACTATAGATACTATAAGGCTGACCATAGATACTATAAGGCTGACCATAGAGACTTGAAGGCTGACCATATATACTATAAGGCTGACCATAGAGACTATAAGGCTGACTATAGATACTATAAGGCTGACTATAGATACTATAAGGCTGACTATAGATACTATAAGGCTGACCATAGATACTATAAGGCTGACCATAGAGACTTGAAGGCTGACCATATATACTATAAGGCTGACCATAGAGACTATAAGGCTGACCATAGAGACTTGAAGGCTGACCATAGAGACTATAAGGCTGACTATAGATACTATAAGGCTGACTATAGATACTATAAGGCTGACTATAGATACTATAAGGCTGACCATAGATACTATAAGGCTGACCATAGAGACTTGAAGGCTGACCATATATACTATAAGGCTGACCATAGAGACTATAAGGCTGACCATAGAGACTTGAAGGCTGACCATATATACTATAAGGCTGACCATAGAGACTATAAGGCTGACCATATAGACTATAAGACTGACCATAGATACTATAAGGCTGACTATAGATACTATAAGGCTGACCATAGATACTATAAGGCTGACCATAGAGACTTGAAGGCTGACCATATATACTATAAGGCTGACCATAGAGACTATAAGGCTGACCATAGAGACTATAAGGCTGACCATAGAGACTATAAGGCTGACCATAGAGACTATAAGGCTGACCATAGAGACTATAAGGCTGACCATATATACTATAAGGCTGACCATAGAGACTATAAGGCTGACCATATAGACTATAAGACTGACCATAGATACTATAAGGCTGACTATAGATACTATAAGGCTGACCATAGAGACTATAAGGCTGACCATAGAGACTATAAGGCTGACCATATATACTATAAGGCTGACCATAGAGACTATAAGGCTGACCATATAGACTATAAGACTGACCATAGATACTATAAGGCTGACTATAGATACTATAAGGCTGACCATAGATACTATAAGGCTGACCATAGAGACTTGAAGGCTGACCATATAGACTATAAGGCTGACCATATAGACTATAAGGCTGACCATATAGACTATAAGGCTGACTATAGATACTATAAGGCTGACCATATAGACTATAAGACTGACTATAGATACTATAAGGCTGACCATAGAGACTATAAGGCTGACCATATAGACTATAAGACTGACTATAGATACTATAAGGCTGACTATAGATACTATAAGGCTGACCATAGATACTATAAGGCTGACCATAGAGACTTGAAGGCTGACCATATATACTATAAGGCTGACCATAGAGACTATAAGGCTGACCATAGAGACTATAAGGCTGACCATAGAGACTATAAGGCTGACCATAGAGACTATAAGGCTGACCATAGAGACTATAAGGCTGACCATATATACTATAAGGCTGACCATAGAGACTATAAGGCTGACCATATAGACTATAAGACTGACCATAGATACTATAAGGCTGACTATAGATACTATAAGGCTGACCATAGAGACTATAAGGCTGACCATAGAGACTATAAGGCTGACCATATATACTATAAGGCTGACCATAGAGACTATAAGGCTGACCATATAGACTATAAGACTGACCATAGATACTATAAGGCTGACCATATAGACTATAAGACTGACTATAGATACTATAAGGCTGACCATAGAGACTATAAGGCTGACCATATAGACTATAAGGCTGACCATAGAGACTATAAGGCTGACTATAGATACTATAAGGCTGACTATAGATACTATAAGGCTGACCATATAGACTATAAGACTGACTATAGATACTATAAGGCTGACCATAGAGACTATAAGGCTGACCATATAGACTATAAGACTGACTATAGATACTATAAGGCTGACCATAGAGACTATAAGGCTGACCATATAGACTATAAGGCTGACTATAGATACTATAAGGCTGACCATAGAGACTATAAGGCTGACCATATAGACTATAAGGCTGACCATAGATACTATAAGGCTGACCATATAGACTATAAGGCTGACTATAGATACTATAAGGCTGACCATAGAGACTATAAGGCTGACCATATAGACTATAAGGCTGACCATAGATACTATAAGGCTGACCATAGAGACTATAAGGCTGACCATATAGACTATAAGGCTGACTATAGATACTATAAGGCTGACCATAGAGACTATAAGGCTGACCATAGATACTATAAGGCTGACTATAGATACTATAAGGCTGACCATATAGACTATAAGACTGACTATAGATACTATAAGGCTGACCATAGAGACTATAAGGCTGACCATATAGACTATAAGGCTGACTATAGATACTATAAGGCTGACCATAGAGACTATAAGGCTGACCATATAGACTATAAGGCTGACCATAGATACTATAAGGCTGACCATAGAGACTTGAAGGCTGACCATATAGACTATAAGGCTGACCATATAGACTATAAGGCTGACCATATATACTATAAGGCTGACTATAGATACTATAAGGCTGACCATAGAGACTTGAAGGCTGACCATATATACTATAAGGCTGACCATAGAGACTATAAGGCTGACCATATAGACTATAAGGCTGACCATATATACTATAAGGCTGACTATAGATACTATAAGGCTGACCACAGAGACTTGAAGGCTGACCATATATACTATAAGGCTGACCATAGAGACTATAAGGCTGACCATAGATACTATAAGGCTGACTATAGATACTATAAGGCTGACCATAGAGACTATAAGGCTGACCATAGAGACTATAAGGCTGACCATAGATACTATAAGGCTGACCACAGAGACTATAAGGCTGACCATAGAGACTATAAGGCTGACCATAGATACTATAAGGCTGACTATAGATACTATAAGGCTGACCACAGAGACTTGAAGGCTGACCATATAGACTATAAGGCTGACCACAGAGACTATAAGGCTGACCATAGATACTATAAGGCTGACTATAGATACTATAAGGCTGACCATAGAGACTATAAGGCTGACCATAGAGACTATAAGGCTGACCATAGATACTATAAGGCTGACCACAGAGACTATAAGGCTGACCATAGAGACTATAAGGCTGACCATAGAGACTATAAGGCTGACATAGAGACTATAAGGCTGACCATAGAGACTATAAGGCTGACCATAGATACTATAAGGCTGACCACAGAGACTATAAGGCTGACCATAGAGACTATAAGGCTGACCATAGATACTATAAGGCTGACCATAGATACTATAAGGCTGACCATAGAGACTATAAGGCTGACCATAGAGACTATAAGGCTGACCATAGATACTATAAGGCTGACTATAGATACTATAAGGCTGACCATAGATACTATAAGGCTGACCATAGAGACTTGAAGGCTGACCATATAGACTATAAGGCTGACCATATAGACTATAAGGCTGACCATATAGACTATAAGGCTGACTATAGATACTATAAGGCTGACCATAGAGACTATAAGGCTGACCATATAGACTATAAGGCTGACCATATAGACTATAAGGCTGACTATAGATACTATAAGGCTGACCATAGATACTATAAGGCTGACCATAGATACTATAAGGCTGACCATATAGACTATAAGGCTGACCATATAGACTATAAGGCTGACCATATAGACTATAAGGCTGACTATAGATACTATAAGGCTGACCATAGATACTATAAGGCTGACCATAGATACTATAAGGCTGACCATAGATACTATAAGGCTGACCATATAGACTATAAGGCTGACCATAGAGACTTGAAGGCTGACCATATAGACTATAAGGCTGACCATATAGACTATAAGGCTGACCATATAGACTATAAGGCTGACTATAGATACTATAAGGCTGACCATAGAGACTATAAGGCTGACCATAGATACTATAAGGCTGACCATAGATACTATAAGGCTGACCATATAGACTATAAGGCTGACCATAGATACTATAAGGCTGACCATAGAGACTATAAGGCTGACCATATAGACTATAAGGCTGACCATATAGACTATAAGGCTGACCATATAGACTATAAGGCTGACCATAGATACTATAAGGCTGACTATAGATACTATAAGGCTGACCATATAGACTATAAGGCTGACCATAGATACTATAAGGCTGACCATATAGACTATAAGGCTGACCATAGATACTATAAGGCTGACCATAGATACTATAAGGCTGACCATATAGACTATAAGGCTGACCATATAGACTATAAGGCTGACCATATAGACTATAAGGCTGACTATAGATACTATAAGGCTGACCATAGATACTATAAGGCTGACCATAGATACTATAAGGCTGACCATAGATACTATAAGGCTGACCATATAGACTATAAGGCTGACCATAGATACTATAAGGCTGACCATAGATACTATAAGGCTGACCATAGAGACTATAAGGCTGACCATATAGACTATAAGGCTGACCATATAGACTATAAGGCTGACCATATAGACTATAAGGCTGACTATAGATACTATAAGGCTGACCATAGATACTATAAGGCTGACCATAGAGACTTGAAGGCTGACCATATAGACTATAAGGCTGACCATATAGACTATAAGGCTGACCATATAGACTATAAGGCTGACTATAGAGACTATAAGGCTGACCATAGAGACTATAAGGCTGACCATATATACTATAAGGCTGACTATAGATACTATAAGGCTGACCATAGAGACTTGAAGGCTGACCATATAGACTATAAGGCTGACCATATATACTATAAGGCTGACTATAGATACTATAAGGCTGACCACAGAGACTTGAAGGCTGACCATAGAGACTATAAGGCTGACCATATAGACTATAAGGCTGACTATAGATACTATAAGGCTGACCATAGAGACTTGAAGGCTGACCATAGAGACTATAAGGCTGACCATAGAGACTATAAGGCTGACCATAGAGACTATAAGGCTGACCATATATACTATAAGGCTGACCATAGAGACTTGAAGGCTGACCATAGAGACTTGAAGGCTGACCATATAGACTATAAGGCTGACCATAGAGACTATAAGGCTGACCATAGAGACTATAAGGCTGACCATAGATACTATAAGGCTGACTATAGATACTATAAGGCTGACTATAGAGACTATAAGGCTGACCATAGAGACTATAAGGCTGACCACAGAGACTATAAGGCTGACCATAGAGACTATAAGGCTGACTATAGATACTATAAGGCTGACCATAGAGACTATAAGGCTGACCATAGAGACTATAAGGCTGACCATAGATACTATAAGGCTGACCATAGATACTATAAGGCTGACCATAGAGACTATAAGGCTGACCATAGATACTATAAGGCTGACCATAGATACTATAAGGCTGACCATAGAGACTATAAGGCTGACCATAGAGACTATAAGGCTGACCACAGAGACTATAAGGCTGACCATAGAGACTATAAGGCTGACCATAGAGACTATAAGACTGACCATAGATACTATAAGGCTGACCATAGATACTATAAGGCTGACCATAGATACTATAAGGCTGACCATAGATACTATAAGGCTGACTATAGATACTATAAGGCTGACCATAGAGACTATAAGGCTGACCATAGAGACTATAAGGCTGACCATAGAGACTTGAAGGCTGACCATAGATACTATAAGGCTGACTATAGATACTATAAGGCTGACCATAGAGACTATAAGGCTGACCACAGAGACTATAAGGCTGACCATAGAGACTATAAGGCTGACCATAGATACTATAAGGCTGACTATAGAGACTATAAGGCTGACCATAGATACTATAAGGCTGACCATAGATACTATAAGGCTGACCATAGATACTATAAGGCTGACTATAGATACTATAAGGCTGACTATAGATACTATAAGGCTGACCATAGATACTATAAGGCTGACCACAGAGACTATAAGGCTGACCATAGATACTATAAGGCTGACCATAGAGACTATAAGGCTGACCATAGAGACTATAAGACTGACCATAGATACTATAAGGCTGACCATAGATACTATAAGGCTGACCATAGATACTATAAGGCTGACCATAGATACTATAAGGCTGACTATAGATACTATAAGGCTGACCATAGAGACTATAAGGCTGACCATAGAGACTATAAGGCTGACCATAGAGACTTGAAGGCTGACCATAGATACTATAAGGCTGACTATAGATACTATAAGGCTGACCATAGAGACTATAAGGCTGACCACAGAGACTATAAGGCTGACCATAGAGACTATAAGGCTGACCATAGATACTATAAGGCTGACTATAGAGACTATAAGGCTGACCATAGATACTATAAGGCTGACCATAGATACTATAAGGCTGACCATAGATACTATAAGGCTGACTATAGATACTATAAGGCTGACTATAGATACTATAAGGCTGACCATATAGACTATAAGGCTGACCATAGATACTATAAGGCTGACTATAGATACTATAAGGCTGACTATAGATACTATAAGGCTGACTATAGATACTATAAGGCTGACCATATAGACTATAAGGCTGACCATAGATACTATAAGGCTGACTATAGAGACTATAAGGCTGACTATAGATACTATAAGGCTGACTATAGATACTATAAGGCTGACCATAGATACTATAAGGCTGACCATAGATACTATAAGGCTGACCATAGATACTATAAGGCTGACCATATAGACTATAAGGCTGACCATAGATACTATAAGGCTGACTATAGATACTATAAGGCTGACTATAGATACTATAAGGCTGACTATAGATACTATAAGGCTGACCATAGATACTATAAGGCTGACCATAGATACTATAAGGATGAGCATAGAGACTATAAGGCTGACCATATAGACTATAAGGCTGACCATATAGACTATAAGGCTGACTATAGATACTATAAGGCTGACTATAGATACTATAAGGCTGACTATAGATACTATAAGGCTGACCATAGATACTATAAGGCTGACCATAGATACTATAAGGCTGACCATATAGACTATAAGGCTGACTATAGATACTATAAGGCTGACCATAGATACTATAAGGCTGACCATAGATACTATAAGGCTGACCATAGATACTATAAGGCTGACCATATAGACTATAAGGCTGACCATAGATACTATAAGGCTGACTATAGAGACTATAAGGCTGACTATAGATACTATAAGGCTGACTATAGATACTATAAGGCTGACCATAGATACTATAAGGCTGACCATAGATACTATAAGGATGAGCATAGAGACTATAAGGCTGACCATATAGACTATAAGGCTGACCATATAGACTATAAGGCTGACTATAGATACTATAAGGCTGACTATAGATACTATAAGGCTGACTATAGATACTATAAGGCTGACCATATAGACTATAAGGCTGACCATAGATACTATAAGGCTGACTATAGATACTATAAGGCTGACTATAGATACTATAAGGCTGACTATAGATACTATAAGGCTGACTATAGATACTATAAGGCTGACTATAGAGACTATAAGGCTGACCATATAGACTATAAGGCTGACCATAGATACTATAAGGCTGACTATAGAGACTATAAGGCTGACCATAGAGACTATAAGGCTGACCATATAGACTATAAGGCTGACCATAGATACTATAAGGCTGACTATAGATACTATAAGGCTGACCATAGAGACTATAAGGCTGACCATATATACTATAAGGCTGACCATAGAGACTATAAGGCTGACCATATAGACTATAAGACTGACCATAGATACTATAAGGCTGAATATAGATACTATAAGGCTGACCATAGAGACTATAAGGCTGACCATATATACTATAAGGCTGACCATAGAGACTATAAGGCTGACCATATAGACTATAAGACTGACCATAGATACTATAAGGCTGACCATAGATACTATAAGGCTGACCATAGATACTATAAGGCTGACCATAGAGACTTGAAGGCTGACCATATAGACTATAAGGCTGACCATATAGACTATAAGGCTGACCATATAGACTATAAGGCTGACTATAGATACTATAAGGCTGACCATAGAGACTATAAGGCTGACCATATATACTATAAGGCTGACCATAGAGACTATAAGGCTGACCATATAGACTATAAGACTGACCATAGAGACTATAAGGCTGACCATAGAGACTATAAGGCTGACCATATATACTATAAGGCTGACCATAGAGACTATAAGGCTGACCATATAGACTATAAGACTGACCATAGATACTATAAGGCTGACTATAGATACTATAAGGCTGACCATAGATACTATAAGGCTGACCAT
Source organism: Cyrtodaria siliqua (assembly GCA_037043455.1). Classification (NCBI taxonomy): domain Eukaryota; kingdom Metazoa; phylum Mollusca; class Bivalvia; order Adapedonta; family Hiatellidae; genus Cyrtodaria; species Cyrtodaria siliqua. The sequence goes on from JAWPHD010007570.1 coordinate 80,261, forward strand.
AGAGACTTGAAGGCTGACCATATAGACTATAAGGCTGACCATATAGACTATAAGGCTGACCATATAGACTATAAGGCTGACTATAGATACTATAAGGCTGACCATATAGACTATAAGACTGACCATAGATACTATAAGGCTGACCATAGATACTATAAGGCTGACCATAGAGACTTGAAGGCTGACCATATAGACTATAAGGCTGACCATATATACTATAAGGCTGACTATAGATACTATAAGGCTGACCATAGAGACTTGAAGGCTGACCATATATACTATAAGGCTGACCATAGAGACTATAAGGCTGACCATATAGACTATAAGGCTGACTATAGATACTATAAGGCTGACCATATATACTATAAGGCTGACTATAGATACTATAAGGCTGACCACAGAGACTTGAAGGCTGACCATATATACTATAAGGCTGACCATAGAGACTATAAGGCTGACCATAGATACTATAAGGCTGACTATAGATACTATAAGGCTGACCATAGAGACTATAAGGCTGACCATAGAGACTATAAGGCTGACCATAGATACTATAAGGCTGACCACAGAGACTATAAGGCTGACCATAGAGACTATAAGGCTGACCATAGATACTATAAGGCTGACTATAGATACTATAAGGCTGACCACAGAGACTTGAAGGCTGACCATAGATACTATAAGGCTGACCACAGAGACTTGAAGGCTGACCATAGAGACTATAAGGCTGACCATATAGACTATAAGGCTGACTATAGATACTATAAGGCTGACCACAGAGACTATAAGGCTGACCATAGATACTATAAGGCTGACCACAGAGACTTGAAGGCTGACCATATAGACTATAAGGCTGACTATAGATACTATAAGGCTGACCACAGAGACTTGAAGGCTGACCATATAGACTTGAAGGCTGACCATAGAGACTATAAGGCTGACCATAGAGACTATAAGGCTGACCATAGATACTATAAGGCTGACCACAGAGACTATAAGGCTGACCATAGAGACTATAAGGCTGACCATAGAGACTATAAGGCTGACCATAGATACTATAAGGCTGACCACAGAGACTATAAGGCTGACCATAGAGACTATAAGGCTGACCATAGATACTATAAGGCTGACCATAGAGACTATAAGGCTGACCATAGAGACTATAAGGCTGACCATAGATACTATAAGGCTGACTATAGATACTATAAGGCTGACTATAGATACTATAAGGCTGACCATAGATACTATAAGGCTGACCATAGAGACTTGAAGGCTGACCATATAGACTATAAGGCTGACCATATAGACTATAAGGCTGACCATATAGACTATAAGGCTGACTATAGATACTATAAGGCTGACCATAGAGACTATAAGGCTGACCATATAGACTATAAGGCTGACCATATAGACTATAAGGCTGACTATAGATACTATAAGGCTGACCATAGATACTATAAGGCTGACCATAGATACTATAAGGCTGACCATATAGACTATAAGGCTGACCATATAGACTATAAGGCTGACCATAGATACTATAAGGCTGACTATAGATACTATAAGGCTGACCATATAGACTATAAGGCTGACCATAGAGACTATAAGGCTGACTATAGATACTATAAGGCTGACTATAGATACTATAAGGCTGACTATAGATACTATAAGGCTGACCATAGATACTATAAGGCTGACTATAGATACTATAAGGCTGACTATAGATACTATAAGGCTGACTATAGATACTATAAGGCTGACCATAGATACTATAAGACTGACTATAGATACTATAAGGCTGACCATAGATACTATAAGGCTGACCATAGAGACTATAAGACTGACCATAGATACTATAAGGCTGACTATAGATACTATAAGGCTGACTATAGATACTATAAGGCTGACTATAGATACTATAAGGCTGACCATAGAGACTATAAGGCTGACCATAGAGACTATAAGGCTGACTATAGATACTATAAGGCTGACTATAGATACTATAAGGCTGACTATAGATACTATAAGGCTGACCATAGATACTATAAGACTGACTATAGATACTATAAGGCTGACCATAGATACTATAAGGCTGACCATAGAGACTATAAGACTGACCATAGATACTATAAGGCTGACTATAGATACTATAAGGCTGACCATAGATACTATAAGGCTGACCATAGATACTATAAGGCTGACCATAGATACTATAAGGCTGACCATATAGACTATAAGGCTGACCATAGAGACTTGAAGGCTGACCATATAGACTATAAGGCTGACCATATAGACTATAAGGCTGACCATATAGACTATAAGGCTGACTATAGATACTATAAGGCTGACCATAGAGACTATAAGGCTGACCATAGATACTATAAGGCTGACCATAGATACTATAAGGCTGACCATAGAGACTATAAGGCTGACCATAGAGACTATAAGGCTGACTATAGATACTATAAGGCTGACTATAGAGACTATAAGGCTGACCATAGAGACTATAAGGCTGACCATAGATACTATAAGGCTGACCATAGAGACTATAAGGCTGACCATAGAGACTATAAGGCTGACTATAGATACTATAAGGCTGACCATAGATACTATAAGGCTGACCATATAGACTATAAGGCTGACCATATAGACTATAAGGCTGACCATATAGACTATAAGGCTGACTATAGATACTATAAGGCTGACCATAGATACTATAAGGCTGACCATAGAGACTTGAAGGCTGACCATATAGACTATAAGGCTGACCATATAGACTATAAGGCTGACCATATAGACTATAAGGCTGACTATAGAGACTATAAGGCTGACCATAGAGACTATAAGGCTGACCATATATACTATAAGGCTGACTATAGATACTATAAGGCTGACCATAGAGACTTGAAGGCTGACCATATAGACTATAAGGCTGACCATATAGACTATAAGGCTGACCATATAGACTATAAGGCTGACTATAGAGACTATAAGGCTGACCATATAGACTATAAGGCTGACCATATATACTATAAGGCTGACTATAGATACTATAAGGCTGACCATATATACTATAAGGCTGACCATAGAGACTTGAAGGCTGACCATATAGACTATAAGGCTGACTATAGATACTATAAGGCTGACCATAGAGACTTGAAGGCTGACCATATAGACTATAAGGCTGACCATAGATACTATAAGGCTGACTATAGATACTATAAGGCTGACCATAGAGACTATAAGGCTGACCATAGATACTATAAGGCTGACCATAGATACTATAAGGCTGACCATAGAGACTATAAGGCTGACCATAGAGACTATAAGGCTGACCATAGATACTATAAGGCTGACCATAGATACTATAAGGCTGACCACAGAGACTATAAGGCTGACCATAGAGACTATAAGGCTGACCACAGAGACTATAAGGCTGACCATAGAGACTATAAGGCTGACCACAGAGACTATAAGGCTGACCATATAGACTATAAGGCTGACCACAGAGACTATAAGGCTGACCACAGAGACTATAAGGCTGACCAAGACTATAAGGCTGACCACAGAGACTATAAGGCTGACCATAGAGACTATAAGGCTGACCATAGAGACTATAAGGCTGACCACAGATACTATAAGGCTGACCACAGAGACTATAAGGCTGACCATAGATACTATAAGGCTGACCACAGAGACTATAAGGCTGACCACAGAGACTATAAGGCTGACCACAGATACTATAAGGCTGACCACAGAGACTATAAGGCTGACCACAGAGACTATAAGGCTGACCACAGAGACTATAAGGCTGACCATAGATACTATAAGGCTGACCATAGAGACTATAAGGCTGACCATAGAGACTATAAGGCTGACCATAGAGACTATAAGGCTGACCATAGAGACTATAAGGCTGACCATAGAGACTATAAGGCTGACCATATAGACTATAAGGCTGACCATAGAGACTATAAGGCTGACCATAGATACTATAAGGCTGACCATAGAGACTTGAAGGCTGACCATAGAGACTATAAGGCTGACCATAGATACTATAAGGCTGACCATAGAGACTATAAGGCTGACCATAGATACTATAAGGCTGACCATAGATACTATAAGGCTGACCATAGAGACTATAAGGCTGACCATAGAGACTATAAGGCTGACCATAGAGACTATAAGGATGAGCATAGAGTATATAAGGCTGACCATAGAGACTATAAGGCTGACCATAGATACTATAAGGCAAACCATAGAGACTATAAGGCTGACCATAGAGACTATAAGGCTGACCATAGAGACTATAAGGCTGACCATAGATACTATAAGGCTGACCATATATACTATAAGGCTGACCATAGAGACTATAAGGCTGACCATAGAGACTATAAGGCTGACCATAGAGACTATAAGGCTAACCATATAAACTATAAGGATGAGCATAGAGTATATAGAGACTTGAAGGCTGACCATAGAGACTATAAGGCTGACCATAGAGACTATAAGACTGACCATAGAGACTTGAAGGCTGACCATAGAGACTATAAGGCTGACCATAGATACTATAAGGCTGACCATATATACTATAAGGCTGACCATAGAGACTATAAGGCTGACCATAGAGACTATAAGGCTGACCATAGAGACTATAAGGCTGACCATAGATACTATAAGGCTGACCATAGAGACTATAAGGCTAACCATATAAACTATAAGGATGAGCATAGAGTATATAGAGACTTGAAGGCTGACCATAGAGACTATAAGGCTGACCATAGAGACTATAAGACTGACCATAGAGACTTGAAGGCTGACCATAGAGACTATAAGGCTGACCATAGAGACTATAAGGCTGACCATAGATACTATAAGGCTGACCATAGAGACTTGAAGGCTGACCATATAGACTATAAGGCTGACCATAGAGACTATAAGGCTGACCATAGAGACTTGAAGGCTGACCATAGAGACTATAAGGCTGACCATAGAGACTTGAAGGCTGACCATAGAGACTATAAGGCTGACCATATATACTATAAGGCTGACCATAGAGACTTGAAGGCTGACCATAGAGACTATAAGGCTGACCATAGAGACTTGAAGGCTGACCATATAGACTATAAGGCTAACCATATAAACTATAAGGATGAGCATAGAGTATATAAGGTTGACCATAGAGACTATAAGGCTGACCATATAGACTATAAGGCTGACCACAGATACTATAAGGCTGACCACAGATACTATAAGGCTGACCACAGAGACTATAAGGCTGACCATAGAGACTTTAAGGCTGACCATAGAGACTATAAGGCTGACCATAGCTACTATAAGGCTGACCATAGATACTATAAGGCTGACCATATAGACTATAAGGCTGACCATAGAGACTATAAGGCTGACCATAGAGACTTGAAGGCTGACCATATAGACTATAAGGCTGACCATAGAGCCTATAAGGCTGACCATAGAGACTTGAAGGCTGATCATAGAGACTTGAAGGCTGACCATAGAGACTATAAGGCTGACCATAGATACTATAAGGCTGACCATAGAGACTTGAAGGCTGACCATAGAGACTATAAGGCTGACCATAGAGACTATAAGGCTGACCATAGAGACTTGAAGGCTGACCATATAGACTATAAGGATGAGCATAGAGTATATAAGGTTGACCATAGAGACTATAAGGCTGACCATATAGACTATAAGGCTGACCATAGATACTATAAGGCTGACCACAGATACTATAAGGCTGACCACAGAGACTATAAGGCTGACCATAGAGACTTGAAGGCTGACCATAGAGACTATAAGGCTGACCATAGCTACTATAAGGCTGACCATAGAGACTATAAGGCTGACCATAGAGACTTGACCATAGAGGCTGACTTGACCATAGATACTATAAGGCTGACCATAGAGACTATAAGGCTGACCATAGAGACTATAAGGCTGACCATAGAGACTTGAAGGCTGACCATATAGACTATAAGGCTGACCATAGAGCCTATAAGGCTGACCATAGAGACTTGAAGGCTGACCATAGAGACTATAAGGCTGACCATAGAGACTTGAAGGCTGACCATAGAGACTTGAAGGCTGACCATAGACACTATAAGGCTGACCATAGAGACTATAAAGCTGACCATAGAGACTTGAAGGCTGACCATATAGACTATAAGGCTGACCATAGAGACTATAAGGCTGACCATAGAGACTAGAAGGCTGACCATAGAGACTATAAGGCTGACCATAGAGACTTGAAGGCTGACCATACAGACTATAAGGCTGACCATAGATACTTTAAGGCTGACCATAGAGACTTGAAGGCTGACCATATAGACTATAAGGATGAGCATAGAGTATATAAGGCTGACCATAGAGACTATAAGGCTGACCTTAGATACTATACGGCTGACCATAGATACTATAAGGCTGACCATAGAGACTATAAGGCTGACCATAGAGACTATAAGGCTGACCATAGAGACTTGAAAGCTGACCATAGAGACTATAAGGCTGACCATAGAGACTTGAAGGCTGACCATAGAGACTATAAGGTTGACCATAGAGACTATAAGGCTGACCATAGAGACTATAAGGCTGACCATATAGACTATAAGGCTGACCATAGATACTACAAGGCTGACCATAGAGACTTGAAGGCTGACCATATAGACTATAAGGATGAGCATAGAGTATATAAGGCTGACCATAGAGACTTGAAGGCTGACCATAGAGACTATAAGGCTGACCATAGATACTATAAGGCTGACCATAGAGACTATAAGGCTGACCATAGAGACTTGAAGGCTGACCATAGAGACTATAAGGCTGACCATAGATACTATAAGGCTGACCATAGAGACTATAAGGCTGACCATAGAGACTTGAAGGCTGACCATAGAGACTATAAGGCTGACCATAGAGACTATAAGGCTGACCATAGAGACTATAAGGCTGACCATAGAGACTTGAAGGCTGACCATAGAGACTATAAGGCTGACCATAGAGACTATAAGGCTGACCATAGAGACTATAAGGCTGACCATAGAGACTTGAAGGCTGACTATAGAGACTATAAGGCTGACCATAGAGACTATAAGGCTGACCATAGAGACTTGAAGGCTGACTATAGAGACTATAAGGCTGACCATAGAGACTTGAAGGCTGACCATAGAGACTTGAAGGCTGACTATAGAGACTATAAGGCTGACCATAGAGACTATAAGGCTGACCATAGAGACTTGAAGGCTGACTATAGAGACTATAAGGCTGACCATAGAGACTATAAGGCTGACCATAGAGACTATAAGGCTGACCATAGAGACTATAAGGCTGACCATAGAGACTATAAGGCTGACCATAGAGACTATAAGGCTGACCATAGAGACTATAAGGCTGACCATAGAGACTATAAGGCTGACCATAGAGACTATAAGGCTGACCATAGAGACTATAAGGCTGACCATAGAGACTATAAGGCTGACCATAGAGACTTGAAGGCTGACCATAGAGACTATAAGGCTGACCATAGAGACTATAAGGCTGACCATAGAGACTTGAAGGCTGACTATAGAGACTATAAGGCTGACCATAGAGACTATAAGGCTGACCATAGAGACTTGAAGGCTGACCATATAGACTATAAGGCTGACCATAGAGACTATAAGGCTGACCATAGAGACTTGAAGGCTGACCATATAGACTATAAGGCTAACCATATAATATATAAAGATGAGCATAGAGTATATAAGGCTGACCATATAGACTATAAGGCTGACCATAGAGACTATAAGGCTGACCATATAGACTATAAGGCTGACCATAGAGACTATAAGGCTGACCATAGAGACTTGAAGGCTGACCACATAGACTATAAGGATGAGCATAGAGTATATAAGGTTGACCATAGAGACTATAAGGCTGACCATATAGACTATAAGGCTGACCACAGAGACTATAAGGCTGACCATAGAGACTATAAGGCTGACCATAGAGACTTGAAGGCTGACCACATAGACTATAAGGATGAGCATAGAGTATATAAGGTTGACCATATAGACTATAAGGCTGACCATAGATACTATAAGGCTGACTATAGATACTATAAGGCTGACCACAGAGACTATAAGGCTGACCATAGAGACTATAAGGCTGACCACAGAGACTATAAGGCTGACCATAGAGACTATAAGGCTGACCACAGAGACTATAAGGCTGACCATATAGACTATAAGGCTGACCACAGAGACTATAAGGCTGACCATATAGACTATAAGGCTGACCACAGAGACTATAAGGCTGACCATAGAGACTATAAGGCTGACCATAGAGACTATAAGGCTGACCATAGATACTATAAGGCTGACCACAGAGACTATAAGGCTGACCATAGATACTATAAGGCTGACCACAGAGACTATAAGGCTGACCACAGAGACTATAAGGCTGACCATAGATACTATAAGGCTGACCACAGAGACTATAAGGCTGACCATAGAGACTATAAGGCTGACCATAGAGACTATAAGGCTGACCATAGATACTATAAGGCTGACCATAGAGACTATAAGGCTGACCATAGAGACTATAAGGCTGACCATAGAGACTATAAGGCTGACCATAGAGACTATAAGGCTGACCATAGAGACTATAAGGCTGACCATATAGACTATAAGGCTGACCATAGAGACTTTAAGGCTGACCATAGATACTATAAGGCTGACCATAGAGACTTGAAGGCTGACCATAGAGACTATAAGGCTGACCATAGATACTATAAGGCTGACCATAGAGACTATAAGGCTGACCATAGATACTATAAGGCTGACCATAGATACTATAAGGCTGACCATATATACTATAAGGCTGACCATAGAGACTATAAGGCTGACCATAGAGACTATAAGGCTGACCATAGAGACTATAAGGATGAGCATAGAGTATATAAGGCTGACCATAGAGACTATAAGGCTGACCATAGATACTATAAGGCAAACCATAGAGACTATAAGGCTGACCATAGAGACTATAAGGCTGACCATAGAGACTATAAGGCTGACCATAGATACTATAAGGCTGACCATATATACTATAAGGCTGACCATAGAGACTATAAGGCTGACCATAGAGACTATAAGGCTGACCATAGAGACTATAAGGCTAACCATATAAACTATAAGGATGAGCATAGAGTATATAGAGACTTGAAGGCTGACCATAGAGACTATAAGGCTGACCATAGAGACTATAAGACTGACCATAGAGACTTGAAGGCTGACCATAGAGACTATAAGGCTGACCATAGATACTATAAGGCTGACCATATATACTATAAGGCTGACCATAGAGACTATAAGGCTGACCATAGAGACTATAAGGCTGACCATAGAGACTATAAGGCTGACCATAGATACTATAAGGCTGACCATAGAGACTATAAGGCTAACCATATAAACTATAAGGATGAGCATAGAGTATATAGAGACTTGAAGGCTGACCATAGAGACTATAAGGCTGACCATAGAGACTATAAGACTGACCATAGAGACTTGAAGGCTGACCATAGAGACTATAAGGCTGACCATAGAGACTATAAGGCTGACCATAGATACTATAAGGCTGACCATAGAGACTTGAAGGCTGACCATATAGACTATAAGGCTGACCATAGAGACTATAAGGCTGACCATAGAGACTTGAAGGCTGACCATAGAGACTATAAGGCTGACCATAGAGACTTGAAGGCTGACCATAGAGACTATAAGGCTGACCATATATACTATAAGGCTGACCATAGAGACTTGAAGGCTGACCATAGAGACTATAAGGCTGACCATAGAGACTTGAAGGCTGACCATATAGACTATAAGGCTAACCATATAAACTATAAGGATGAGCATAGAGTATATAAGGTTGACCATAGAGACTATAAGGCTGACCATATAGACTATAAGGCTGACTATAGAGACTATAAGGCTGACCACAGATACTATAAGGCTGACCACAGAGACTATAAGGCTGACCATAGAGACTTTAAGGCTGACCATAGAGACTATAAGGCTGACCATAGCTACTATAAGGCTGACCATAGATACTATAAGGCTGACCATATAGACTATAAGGCTGACCATAGAGACTATAAGGCTGACCATAGAGACTTGAAGGCTGACCATATAGACTATAAGGCTGACCATAGAGCCTATAAGGCTGACCATAGAGACTTGAAGGCTGACCATAGAGACTTGAAGGCTGACCATAGAGACTATAAGGCTGACCATAGATACTATAAGGCTGACCATAGAGACTTGAAGGCTGACCATAGAGACTATAAGGCTGACCATAGAGACTATAAGGCTGACCATAGAGACTTGAAGGCTGACCATATAGACTATAAGGATGAGCATAGAGTATATAAGGTTGACCATAGAGACTATAAGGCTGACCATATAGACTATAAGGCTGACCATAGATACTATAAGGCTGACCACAGATACTATAAGGCTGACCACAGAGACTATAAGGCTGACCATAGAGACTTGAAGGCTGACCATAGAGACTATAAGGCTGACCATAGCTACTATAAGGCTGACCATAGAGACTATAAGGCTGACCATAGAGACTTGACCATAGAGGCTGACTTGACCATAGATACTATAAGGCTGACCATAGAGACTATAAGGCTGACCATAGAGACTATAAGGCTGACCATAGAGACTTGAAGGCTGACCATATAGACTATAAGGCTGACCATAGAGCCTATAAGGCTGACCATAGAGACTTGAAGGCTGACCATAGAGACTATAAGGCTGACCATAGAGACTTGAAGGCTGACCATAGAGACTTGAAGGCTGACCATAGATACTATAAGGCTGACCATAGAGACTATAAAGCTGACCATAGAGACTTGAAGGCTGACCATATAGACTATAAGGCTGACCATAGAGACTATAAGGCTGACCATAGAGACTAGAAGGCTGACCATAGAGACTATAAGGCTGACCATAGAGACTTGAAGGCTGACCATACAGACTATAAGGCTGACCATAGATACTTTAAGGCTGACCATAGAGACTTGAAGGCTGACCATATAGACTATAAGGATGAGCATAGAGTATATAAGGCTGACCATAGAGACTATAAGGCTGACCTTAGATACTATACGGCTGACCATAGATACTATAAGGCTGACCATAGAGACTATAAGGCTGACCATAGAGACTATAAGGCTGACCATAGAGACTTGAAAGCTGACCATAGAGACTATAAGGCTGACCATAGAGACTTGAAGGCTGACCATAGAGACTATAAGGTTGACCATAGAGACTATAAGGCTGACCATAGAGACTATAAGGCTGACCATATAGACTATAAGGCTGACCATAGATACTACAAGGCTGACCATAGAGACTTGAAGGCTGACCATATAGACTATAAGGATGAGCATAGAGTATATAAGGCTGACCATAGAGACTTGAAGGCTGACCATAGAGACTATAAGGCTGACCATAGATACTATAAGGCTGACCATAGAGACTATAAGGCTGACCATAGAGACTTGAAGGCTGACCATAGAGACTATAAGGCTGACCATAGATACTATAAGGCTGACCATAGAGACTATAAGGCTGACCATAGAGACTTGAAGGCTGACCATAGAGACTATAAGGCTGACCATAGAGACTATAAGGCTGACCATAGAGACTATAAGGCTGACCATAGAGACTTGAAGGCTGACCATAGAGACTATAAGGCTGACCATAGAGACTATAAGGCTGACCATAGAGACTATAAGGCTGACCATAGAGACTTGAAGGCTGACTATAGAGACTATAAGGCTGACCATAGAGACTATAAGGCTGACCATAGAGACTTGAAGGCTGACTATAGAGACTATAAGGCTGACCATAGAGACTTGAAGGCTGACCATAGAGACTTGAAGGCTGACTATAGAGACTATAAGGCTGACCATAGAGACTATAAGGCTGACCATAGAGACTTGAAGGCTGACTATAGAGACTATAAGGCTGACCATAGAGACTATAAGGCTGACCATAGAGACTATAAGGCTGACCATAGAGACTATAAGGCTGACCATAGAGACTATAAGGCTGACCATAGAGACTATAAGGCTGACCATAGAGACTATAAGGCTGACCATAGAGACTATAAGGCTGACCATAGAGACTATAAGGCTGACCATAGAGACTATAAGGCTGACCATAGAGACTATAAGGCTGACCATAGAGACTTGAAGGCTGACCATAGAGACTATAAGGCTGACCATAGAGACTATAAGGCTGACCATAGAGACTTGAAGGCTGACTATAGAGACTATAAGGCTGACCATAGAGACTATAAGGCTGACCATAGAGACTTGAAGGCTGACCATATAGACTATAAGGCTGACCATAGAGACTATAAGGCTGACCATAGAGACTTGAAGGCTGACCATATAGACTAAAAGGCTAACCATATAATCTATAAAGATGAGCATAGAGTATATAAGGCTGACCATATAGACTATAAGGCTGACCATAGAGACTATAAGGCTGACCATATAGACTATAAGGCTGACCATAGAGACTATAAGGCTGACCATAGAGACTTGAAGGCTGACCACATAGACTATAAGGATGAGCATAGAGTATATAAGGTTGACCATAGAGACTATAAGGCTGACCATATATACTATAAGGCTGACCACAGATACTATAAGGCTGACCACAGATACTATAAGGCTGACCATAGAGACTATAAGGCTGACCATAGACACTATAAGGCTGACCATAGAGACTTGAAGGCTGACCATATAGATTATAAGGCTGACCATAGAGACTATAAGGCTGACCATAGAGACTATAAGGCTGACCATAGAGACTATAAGGCTAACCATAGAGACTATAAGGCTAACCATATACACTATAAGGATGAGCATAGAGACTATAAGGCTGACCATAGAGATTTTAAGGCTGACCATATAGACTATAAGGCTAACCATAGAGACTATAAGGCTAACCATATAGACTATAAGGCTGACCATATAGACTATAAGGCTGACCATAGAGACTTGAAGGCTGACCATATAGACTATAAGGCTGACCATAGAGACTTGAAGGCTGACCATATAGACTATAAGGCTGACCATAGAGACTTGAAGGCTGACCATATAGACTATAAGGCTGACCATATAGACTATAAGGCTGACCATAGAGACTATAAGGTTGACCATAGAGACTATACGGCTGACCATATAGACTATAAGGCTGACCATATAGACTATAAGGCTGACCATAGAGACTTGAAGGCTGACCATATAGACTATAAAGCGGACCATAGAGACCACTGCTAAAAGTAGTCACCGTCTTGATAGCCACGTTAAACCCATACATACTTTTCAGCAGAATACCGATGAGATAAAAGGAGTTTAAAGGGACTAAAAGGGACAACACTATCAACCCCAGTCTGCGTGTTTGGCACTAAATTGGCTAGGTATTATCGACAGAAACGCATATCACTGGCTTCACAGTTACTTTGTCATCTGGTGACAGCTCTTGGAACTATCTGTGATACGTACCTAGTGACGAGTACAGTGTAATCAGTATGTTCCAGGTTCGAGTTCTGTGATACATACCTAGTGACGAGTACAGTGTAATCAGTATGTTCCGGGTCCGAGTTCTGTGATACATACCTAGTGACGGGTACAGTGTAATCAGCATGTTCCGGGTTCGAGTTCTTTGATACATACCTAGTGACGAGTACAGTGTAATCAGCATGTTCCAGGTTCGAGTTCTGTGATACATACCTAGTGACGGGTACAGTGTAATCAGCATGTTCCGGGTTCGAGTTCTTTGATACATACCTAGTGACGAGTACAGTGTAATCAGCATGTTCCAGGTTCGAGTTCTGTGTTACATACCTAGTGACGAGTACAGTGTAATCAGCATGTTCCAGGTTCGAGTTCTGTGATACATACCTAGTGACGAGTAGTGTAATCAGCATGTTCCAGGTTCGAGTTCTGTGACACATACCTAGTGACGAGTACAGTGTAATCAGCATGTTCCAGGTTCGAGTTCTGTGATACATACCTAGTGACGAGTAGTGTAATCAGCATGTTCCAGGTTCAAGTTCTGTGATACATACCTAGTGACGAGTACAGTGTAATCAGCATGTTCCGGGTTCGAGTTCTGTGTTACATACCTAGTGAAGAGTACAGTGTAATCAGCATGTTCCGGGTTCGAGTTCTGTGTCACATACCTAGTGACGAGTAGAGTGTAATCAGTATGTTCCAGGTTCGAGTTCTGTGATACATACCTAGTGACGAGTACAGTGTAATCAGCATGTTCCGGGTTCGAGTTCTGTGATACATACCTAGTGACGAGTACAGTGTAATCAGCATGTTCCAGGTTCGAGTTCTGTGATACATACCTAGTGACGAGTACAGTGTAATCAGCATGTTCCGGGTTCGAGTTCTGTGTTACATACCTAGTGACGAGTACAGTGTAATCAGCATGTTCCGGATTCTAGTTCTGTGATACATACCTAGTGACGAGTACAGTGTAATCAGTATGGTCCTGGTTCGAGTTCTGTGATACATACCTAGTGAAGAGTACAGTGTAATCAGCATGTTCCGGGTTCTAGTTCTGTGATACATACCTAGTGACGAGTACAGTGTAATCAGCATGTTCCAGGTTTGAGTTCTGTGATACATACCTAGTGACGAGTACAGAGTAATCAGCATGTTCCAGGTTCGAGTTCTGTGATACATACCTAGTGACGAGTACAGTGCAATCAGTATGTTCCAGGTTCGAGTTCTGTGATACATACCTAGTGACGAGTACAGTGTAATCAGTATGTTCTAGGTTCGAGTTCTGTGATACATACCTAGTGACGAGTACAGTGTAATCGTTATGTTCCAGGTTCGAGTTCTGTGTTACATACCTAGTGACGAGTACAATGTAATCAGTATGGTCCTGGTTCGAGTTCTGTGATACATACCTAGTGACGAGTGCAGTGTAATCAGCATGTTCCGGGTTCGAGTTCTGTGATACATACCTAGTGACGAGTATAGTGTAATCAGCATGTTCCGGGTTCGAGTTCTGTGTTACATACCTAGTGACGAGTACAGTGTAATCAGCATGTTCCGGGTTCGAGTTCTGTGTTACAGACCTAGTGACGAGTACAGTGTAATCAGCATGTTCCGGGTTCGAGTTCTGTGATACATACCTAGTGACGAGTAGAGTGTAATCAGTATGTTCCAGGTTCGAGTTCTGTGATACATACCTAGTGACGAGTACAGTGTAATCAGCATGTTCCGGGTTCGAGTTCTGTGATGCATACCTAGTGACGAGTACAGTGTAATCAGCATGTTCCGGGTTCGAGTCCTGTGCTGGGTTCCAGGTCGTCTGCCACTCACAGAAACTGTTCAGTGTCACCACGGAATCAGCTACAATCTGCAGGCCGGCCTGTAGGAATGTTAACATACAATATTGATGCATCCTGTCAGTGTGGCATGTTCATAAATATAAGGCAGCAGTATGCCAAACAATCTTTATTATTGAGTGTTCTGAAAAACTTGGTCAAGTATGAAAGAAGTATCAAAATTGGATGATAAACAAAGAAAATCACTTGAAGGTTATTTTGAAACGGTTATGGAAGCCGCCATGACATCACAGTTCTAAATTACCATATATGGGAGGGAGGAACTTTATAGTATTGGTTTCTTTCGTTCAAGTCCTATTAACTTTGTACTATTTATAGATGCATGTTTCAGTACAAAAATGTTTTTAAACGTGTTTTATTGTCGAAATATCCGTTATAAAATTCTGCTTTCCCATCGCTTAATGGAATTAAGGCGAGACCACGTAATGGTTCTAATGCATTATATGGCAGGTAAACAAATTGAAATCATTTGCAGTTTGCTTTAAATGATATTTACCAATATATATATGATAACTGAGGAAATAGACGTCATATTTCTGAAAATGGCGTTTTAGAAAACCTTTAAATGGTCATATCTTCTTTGTTTATTATCCGATTGAACTCTCAATAATAATAATTGTTTGGCTGTGTCACTATATTTCCTTTAATAATAGTAATAAAGTAAATAATAATAATAACAATAATATTAACTAATAATAATAATAAAATCCCATCATATTAAAGTATTTAATGTACCTGATCTTGTTCCAAGATGACGACTTTGTTCAGAGTGAAGAAAAGTTGTGACTGTAGACTGGCATCTAAGAATCGTTCTGCTGCCTGAAAAGAGTAAAGAAATCTTGTAAATGTAGACGTGCACCTTTAATAGTATCTTTCTACTACCTGAATAGTACATGCTATGTGTCATGACTGTTTGAAGAGTAAATGAAATAAATGAAATACCAAGTTAGTCTATCATCCATGAATAGTTCTGCAACGTAAATAGCTCAAAACTAACTTTGTGTTATATTTGTTGCTTCCGAGGGATCTCCTTTTCAGTATGTATTGACATTTACACTGGCGTTTGTTTAGTGCTGATTGGCGGCTGTAAAGTAGAATACCGCTTAAGCCGATGATAGGAGGTGTGAAAGGTGTTGCATTTTATTTTATCTTTCCTGAACAGCCTCAGTAGAAGTCTGCTACCTTTGTTATCTTGTTTGTGTTTGCTTCTTCCAAGGATCTCCTTTTCAGTATTGATCAAAATGTTTAGATATGGTTAGTGCGTACTAGATATAATATGGTATGGCCACAATGTCGTCAGCTAAAATTTGAATTCAAACCTTCCGGTAATAGTTGATATGAAAACAGTTACGATTTTTTAAAAATTGAATTGAATGTTGTTTAACGGCTCATCAACACAGTATAGGCTATTTAGAGCCGCCCCTGAGAAAGGGAAAGATACATAGGAATCCGGGAACCGTACCACTCCCATATAGTTAAGGATGCCACTTCCATATAGTTAAGGATGTCACTCCCATATAGTTAAGGATGCCACTCCCATATAGTTAAGGATTACACTCCCATATAGTTAAGGATGCCACTCCCATATAGTTAATTATAACACTCCCATATAGTTAAGGATACCACTCCCATATAGTTAAGGATGCCACTCCCATATGGTTAAGGATGCCACTCCCATATAGTTAAAGATGCCACTCCCATATAGTTAAGGATGCCACTCCCATATAGTTAAGGATGCCACTCCAATATAGTTAAGGATGCCACTCCCATATAGTTAAGGATGCCACTCCCATATAGTTAAGGATGCCACTCCCATATAGTTAAGGATGCTACTCCCATATAGTTAAGGATGCCACTCCCATATAGTTAATTATAACACTCCCATATAGTTAAGGATACCACTCCCATATAGTTAAGGATGCCACTCCCATATGGTTAAGGATGCCACTCCCATATAGTTAGGGATATCACTCCCATATAGTTAAGGATGCCACTCCCATATAGTTAAAGATGCCACTCCCATATAGTTAAAGATGCCACTCCCATATAGTTAAGGATGCCACTCCCATATAGTTAAGGATGCCACTCCCATATAGTTAAGGATGCCACTCCCATATAGTTAAGGATGCCACTCCCATATAGTTAAGGATGCCACTCCCATATAGTTAAGGATGCCACTCCCATATAGTTAAGGATGCCACTCCCATATAGTTAAGGATACCACTCCAATATAGTTAAGAATACCACTCCCATATAGTTAAGGATACCACTCCCATATAGTTAAGGATATCACTCCCACATACATATAATACTGTAGTTATAAGTATTGTTATAGTAAGGGTCTCGTTTGTACATTTACAGAGACGTGGGAAAATTGACTTGTTCGCTATCGTAAACATAAACAAAATTAATTTCATTCAAACAATATTTAAAGGGTAATAAAATCGACATACAATGTTCATAATAGTCTTCAGCATTTTCTCCGTGTCTTTTCCATGGAATCTATATACAGACGGGTCAGCAACAACTGCGGTTTCGACGTATCGCTTTGCCGAACTCCTCCGCACACGCAATTTTCTATTAACTGCAGGTACTCTACTTTCATCTGAAAAGTGATTAGATTTAAACGGTGTATCAATATATGTATTGTGCCTTCTATACAATTTAGTTTATCAAATATGTGACAGCTGATTTCAAGTTTTAATGATAAAAAATACATCCAAGTCATGATCTTATGTTTGTATATTACTAATGGTATTTATGTGGAATATATATGTACGTGCATGTTTAAATCACCATGTTTAGCATACAGCAATGTTCACAACTAAATATGAATGTTATTTGATACGCATTTTTGCTTAACAATTTCGGTTGTTATGAATGTCAAAAATATTATCCACACACAAACAAACCATGACTTAATTCCTACAATCAAATACTACCTGCAGATGCGCATGCTCTTTTCTTCTGTTGATGTTGGTATATGATATGGGGCTCGATAAGTGTTGTATCTCGCCTCGCTCTTGCCACGTGCTTGTCTTTGATTGGCTGAATCACCATGGTCGTTTTTGACGTACTGATAACCGCGTGCTACGAATGGACGTTCAGACGAATATTTTATAATTTCTCTATTTATTTTATTTTAATTATAAAGACTTAGAAAAGATTGGCATCGCATTAATATATACATGTGTCTGGTTGTTTGAATTAGCATAAGTGTGACCTTGTGTTTTGTTTAAAAAAGAAAGAAAGGTATTACTTACATGAACAACAATCATATGTTATTGTACTTATTTTACAAATAGATAATATGTGGATATCTCATACACATACATACATAAGCATTTTGACCAGAATATATAGGCCATGTCTTCATCCACAGAGAAAGCTTAAGAGGAATATATATTAAGAACACATATATTGACTAATGATTTTATAAAAACTAATAATATATATATCATTTTAGCATATCAAAACGCTTACCATTCCATCACATACAGTCGCTGCTACCCACGAGTTGCTATGGTTACTAGTTCTTCCCGTATAAAAGCAATCGACCTGGTCCTGTGCACACGGGTATGCAACTCGCGTGCCATTCGATTTATAGATTTGAACAATGCATCCTGGTTGAAAGAAAAGACCAAAACACCGTTATCATGACATTGCTTGTCAAATGGGAAGACTTTAGTTATCAATGTAAGATACATTATCGTATTTGAGTGATTCTAATTTTTTCTCCCATCTAGAGAGCATTCAGACAATACAATAATGCAAACAATGACAATAATAAATATTTATACATGACAATGAATATATTACGATATGAAAAAAGAACAAATATACACAGTGACTTCTCTTTAAAAGAAATGTTAATATAAAAACCCAATTTGATTTGACTCGAGTTATGACTCCTTTTCAAAGATGTTCGCGTGCTTTATTTAAAATCAAAATAATGTTTGGTATCAAAACGTATTAAAAAACGAACATATCGAGCGTTCTGTGTTTATCAGCTTTGATATCTACATGTGCATTCTTCCATAACTCACCGGGGGATAATAAATCTTTGTTTTTGTCTAAAATGAGATGCGTAGTTTCTCCGAACGCGTTTATCAAATATTGCAATTGGTCGAGATCGCCATCATCCGCGCCTCGCCGTCGTCTTCGATCGATGGCTTGAGGTGACGTGTATTCATAGTGTGGTACTGAAATAGAGAATAAGTGTTATGGCTTCCATCACTTGTCGACAAGGTCCATAACTAATGCAGAGTGACTGTATTCATAGTGTGGTACTGAAATAGAGAATCATTGTTATGGCTTCCATCACTTGTCGACAAGGTCCATAACTAATGCAGAGTGACTGTATTCATAGTGTGGTACTGAAATAGAGAATAAGTGTTATGGCTTCCATCACTTGTCGACAAGGTCCATAACTAATGCAGAGTGACTGTATTCATAGTGTGGTACTGAAATAGAGAATAAGTGTTATGGCTTCCATCACTTGTCGACAAGGTCCATAACTAATGCAGAGTGACTGTATTCATAGTGTGGTACTGAAATAGAGAATAAGTGTTATGGCTTCCATCACTTGTCGACAAGGTCCATAACTAATGCAGAGTGACTGTATTCATAGTGTGGTACTGAAATAGAGAATAAGTGTTATGGCTTCCATCACTTGTCGACAAGGTCCATAACTAATGCAGAGTGACTGTATTCATAGTGTGGTACTGAAATAGAGAATCATTGTTATGGCTTCCATCACTTGTCGACAAGGTCCATAACTAATGCAGAGTGACTCTATTCATAGTGTGGTACTGAAATAGAGAATAAGTGTTATGGCTTCCATCACTTGTCGACAAGGTCCATAACTAATGCAGAGTGACTGTATTCATAGTGTGGTACTGAAATAGAGAATAAGTGTTATGGCTTCCATCACTTGTCGACAAGGTCCATAACTAATGCAGAGTGACTGTATTCATAGTGTGGTACTGAAATAGAGAATAAGTGTTATGGCTTCCATCACTTGTCGACAAGGTCCATAACTAATGCAGAGTGACTGTATTCATAGTGTGGTACTGAAATAGAGAATCATTGTTATGGCTTCCATCACTTGTCGACAAGGTCCATAACTAATGCAGAGTGACTCTATTCATAGTGTGGTACTGAAATAGAGAATAAGTGTTATGGCTTCCATCACTTGTCGACAAGGTCCATAACTAATGCAGAGTGACTGTATTCATAGTGTGGTACTGAAATAGAGAATAAGTGTTATGGCTTCCATCACTTGTCGACAAGGTCCATAACTAATGCAGAGTGACTGTATTCATAGTGTGGTACTGAAATAGAGAATCATTGTTATGGCTTCCATCACTTGTCGACAAGGTCCATAACTAATGCATAGTGACTCTATTCATAGTGTGGTACTGAAATAGAGAATAAGTGTTATGGCTTCCATCACTTGTCGACAAGGTCCATAACTAATGCAGAGTGACTGTATTCATAGTGTGGTACTGAAATAGAGAATAAGTGTTATGGCTTCCATCACTTGTCGACAAGGTCCATAACTAATGCAGAGTGACTGTATTCATAGTGTGGTACTGAAATAGAGAATAAGTGTTATGGCTTCCATCACTTGTCGACAAGGTCCATAACTAATGCAGAGTGACTGTATTCATAGTGTGGTACTGAAATAGAGAATAAGTGTTATGGCTTCCATCACTTGTCGACAAGGTCCATAACTAATGCAGAGTGACTGTATTCATAGTGTGGTACTGAAATAGAGAATCATTGTTATGGCTTCCATCACTTGTCGACAAGGTCCATAACTAATGCAGAGTGACTGTATTCATAGTGTGGTACTGAAATAGAGAATCATTGTTATGGCTTCCATCACTTGTCGACAAGGTCCATAACTAATGCAGAGTGACTGTATTCATAGTGTGGTACTGAAATAGAGAATCATTGTTATGGCTTCCATCACTTGTCGACAAGGTCCATAACTAATGCAGAGTGACCGTATTCATAGTGTGGTACTGAAATAGAGAATCATTGTTATGGCTTCCATCACTTGTCGACAAGGTCCATAACTAATGCAGAGTGACCGTATTCATAGTGTGGTACTGAAATAGAGAATAAGTGTTATGGCTTCCATCACTTGTCGACAAGGTCCATAACTAATGCAGAGTGACTGTATTCATAGTGTGGTACTGAAATAGAGAATAAGTGTTATGGCTTCCATCACTTGTCGACAAGGTCCATAACTAATGCAGAGTGACTGTATTCATAGTGTGGTACTGAAATAGAGAATAAGTGTTATGGCTTCCATCACTTGTCGACAAGGTCCATAACTAATGCAGAGTGACTGTATTCATAGTGTGGTACTGAAATAGAGAATCATTGTTATGGCTTCCATCACTTGTCGATAAGGTCTATAACTAATGCAGAGTGACTCTATTCATAGTGTGGTACTGAAATAGAGAATAAGTGTTATGGCTTCCATCACTTGTCGACAAGGTCCATAACTAATGCAGAGTGACTCTATTCATAGTGTGGTACTGAAATAGAGAATAAGTGTTATGGCTTCCATCACTTGTCGACAAGGTCCATAACTAATGCAGAGTGACTGTATTCATAGTGTGGTACTGAAAAAGAGAATAAGTGTTATGGCTTCCATCACTTGTCGACAAGGTCCATAACTAATGCAGAGTGACTGTATTCATAGTGTGGTACTGAAATAGAGAATCATTGTTATGGCTTCCATCACTTGTCGACAAGGTCCATAACTAATGCAGAGTGACTCTATTCATAGTGTGGTACTGAAATAGAGAATAAGTGTTATGGCTTCCATCACTTGTCGACAAGGTCCATAACTAATGCAGAGTGACTCTATTCATAGTGTGGTACTGAAATAGAGAATAAGTGTTATGGCTTCCATCACTTGTCGACAAGGTCCATAACTAATGCAGAGTGACTGTATTCATAGTGTGGTACTGAAATAGAGAATAAGTGTTATGGCTTCCATCACTTGTCGACAAGGTCCATAACTAATGCAGAGTGACTGTATTCATAGTGTGGTACTGAAATAGAGAATAAGTGTTATGGCTTCCATCACTTGTCGACAAGGTCCATAACTAATGCAGAGTGACTGTATTCATAGTGTGGTACTGAAATAGAGAATAAGTGTTATGGCTTCCATCACTTGTCGACAAGGTCCATAACTAATGCAGAGTGACTGTATTCATAGTGTGGTACTGAAATAGAGAATCATTGTTATGGCTTCCATCACTTGTCGACAAGGTCCATAACTAATGCAGAGTGACTCTATTCATAGTGTGGTACTGAAATAGAGAATAAGTGTTATGGCTTCCATCACTTGTCGACAAGGTCCATAACTAATGCAGAGTGACTCTATTCATAGTGTGGTACTGAAATAGAGAATACGTGTTATGGCTTCCATCACTTGTCGACAAGGTCCATAACTAATGCAGAGTGACTGTATTCATAGTGTGGTACTGAAATAGAGAATAAGTGTTATGGCTTCCATCACTTGTCGACAAGGTCCATAACTAATGCAGAGTGACTGTATTCATAGTGTGGTACTGAAATAGAGAATAAGTGTTATGGCTTCCATCACTTGTCGACAAGGTCCATAACTAATGCAGAGTGACTGTATTCATAGTGTGGTACTGAAATAGAGAATCATTGTTATGGCTTCCATCACTTGTCGACAAGGTCCATAACTAATGCAGAGTGACTGTATTCATAGTGTGGTACTGAAATAGAGAATCATTGTTATGGCTTCCATCACTTGTCGACAAGGTCCATAACTAATGCAGAGTGACCGTATTCATAGTGTGGTACTGAAATAGAGAATCATTGTTATGGCTTCCATCACTTGTCGACAAGGTCCATAACTAATGCAGAGTGACTGTATTCATAGTGTGGTACTGAAATAGAGAATAAGTGTTATGGCTTCCATCACTTGTCGACAAGGTCCATAACTAATGCAGAGTGACTGTATTCATAGTGTGGTACTGAAATAGAGAATCATTTTTATGGCTTCCATCACTTGTCGACAAGGTCCATAACTAATGCAGAGTGACTGTATTCATAGTGTGGTACTGAAATAGAGAATCATTGTTATGGCTTCCATCACTTGTCGACAAGGTCCATAACTAATGCAGAGTGACTGTATTCATAGTGTGGTACTGAAATAGAGAATCATTGTTATGGCTTCCATCACTTGTCGACAAGGTCCATAACTAATGCAGAGTGACTGTATTCATAGTGTGGTACTGAAATAGAGAATCATTGTTATGGCTTCCATCACTTGTCGACAAGGTCCATTACTAATGCAGAGTGACTGTATTCATAGTGTGGTACTGAAATAGAGAATCATTGTTATGGCTTCCATCACTTGTCGACAAGGTCCATAACTAATGCAGAGTGACTGTATTCATAGTGTGGTACTGAAATAGAGAATCATTGTTATGGCTTCCATCACTTGTCGACAAGGTCCATAACTAATGCAGAGTGACTGTATTCATAGTGTGGTACTGAAATAGAGAATCATTGTTATGGCTTCCATCACTTGTCGACAAGGTCCATAACTAATGCAGAGTGACTCTATTCTGTGAATGCTACTCTTCCTGTTGGACTCATAACCTTTTCTTTGTGGCTTAATCTTATGAATGTTTAGCTGTTATTGCCTGAAAACTTGGTTACGGATGGCATCGTACAGAGACTGCAATGTTGCCGACAAAGAATTCTCAAGATATATTGACAATCTCTATACATGTTACATGTTCTCAATAGTGATAATATTGACGAAGAAAATTAATCGCAGATTTTACCTACATTTAACACTTCTTATTTTTGAATTTAAAAAAGTATAAACATATGTCTTCAGAATGAATACAATATATTTAAAAACTAAAGTATATCCAAATCACTACACATCTGTTACAAATAGCAAGTTTACTAACCATCGTCTACTAGTTCCGTTCCAAAATAATGTAATCTGTCTTCAGGCGTGAGGTCCACGTGAAACTGAAGTAAAAATGGCAATACTGCGATCTATTAAAAAGTTATATAGTAATAAATACTGAAAAGGTGAACCCTTGGAAGCAACAAACACAAACAAGAGAGAAAATCAGCACACTTCTTCTATGATCGTCTGTTTAAATTTCCTCCGTCCCGTCATTTTAAAATATCTGAAATATTAAAAGCTGTCAAAACCCTTCACCGTGGTAAATCTACTGGTAATGTTTTTTTACTGAATGAATATTTTATAGAATATATTGATATTTTATTTTCCCATGCTTGTCACTTATTTAACACCATTTTAAACAGTGGATTGTGTCCCTAGAAACATGGACAGAGGGTGTCATGATACCGTTACATAAGAATCGAGATAAAAATGATGTAAACAACTACAGGGGTATTGCATTAGTCAGCCGCTTTTTTAAACTGTTTACACACGTATAGTTACCTTTTGTGATGAAAATAATAGACTCTCTGATGCACATTTTCGATTTAGAAAAGAAAGATCTACTGTCGACGCATTATTTGTTTTGTTAACCTTATTCAGAAATATTTAATTGATATTAAAAGATTGTATTTGTTGACCTTAAAAAAGCATATGACTGCATTTATAGAAATGCACTATGGTTAAAAAAGATATAGTGATGGTAGTCAAAGTAAAATGTGTAGAATAATAAGAGATATGTATCAAAAGATAAAGTCTTGTGTTAGGTCTTGTCAAACGGAGTCTGAATTATTTGAGTATGCTGCAGGTTTACGCCAAGGGGAGGCAATATTTCCATTTCTTTCGCTATTTCTTGAAAACTTAGAGGTGCTTTTGTAACAAAATATACATTCTGGTTAAAAGATAGGGGATATTGTAATAATGTTACTACTTTTTGCTGATGATATGGTTATCCTTGGAAATTAACCAAAAGAAGTACAGTGTAGCCTCTATTTTCCAAATTGTTATTGTAAAACATGGAGTATTGGCGTGAATACGTTTAAAACTAAAGTTATAGTCTTTAGGAAGAGAGATAGATTGTTACCAGTTGAAGAATAATAATAGTAAATTAGAAGTAGCTGATGATTTTAATTAGTTGGGTACCGTGTTTTATAATAAAGGTAATTATACTGGTATTTGTTTCACTTAACCAGAACAATTAATAGGTAAAGCTTTGAAAGCCTTTGCTTTTTTGTTAATAAATTGTAAATATAAACTTAAACCTAAATTAAGTTTTGATGCGTTTGTTGGCTCAATCAATTGGGATATACATCGGAAATATGAAGATTTGTAGCACTACGGAATCGTATGCCATGCTTGGTACATTTAATAACAAGGTCCGGACTTCGCGTTGTGATTTCCATAATTTATTGGTACATATAAAGCAGTCCGAACAATTACACATTCATAATAATCTATTAACATCCTGTTATATATATATGCATATCCGTTTCGTATAGTGGTTTTTCAGTACTTCCATTTGTTAACTACTTAAACAGTCCCTATTATTAAATGTCTTAGGTTCACAAAGTATATTAGTATTTAGAAACTTTCAAATGTTCAAATCCTCAAAGTATGTAACTCTAAACAACCGCCGTCCTATACTAGCTTCCATAGTATAGTTTAATTTATCCCACACTCTGTCTTAGACTGCGGGGATCCATCTTGTGGATACAAGACCGTCTAACTATTGAAACTCTCCCTCTACTCTTGACCCTCCTCTCTCGACTCTCCTAGACTTTCCGTCCGTAGTTGAACAAGATAATCGTCACATTATGTTAGAACATAGTTCCGATCTGTGAATCAAACTTATATCCACAAGAGATTTGAGCCAACTAAACGTTCAGTCGATATTTACTCCTGTACCCAAAGCACGTGTGGTCCCACGTGTTAACAACTCTAAAATACAATAATGTGTGTGGGAACTTGGCCCAGGAATAATTGGGGGGACGGAGCTAGAAACTGTACATTCAAGCAGATCGGTATGGTATCAATAGGACTGAAAGAAAAGAACGTTTTAAAGAAATGAACGTTTTTGTGAATATTCATTCTGCAAGAAGTCAGACACTTGGTCATTTGACCGATGCTTCGATATTTCGAACACAAACATTGACATGTGATTTTTTTTTTAAAAAGAAATATATCTCAATGTAGCTTGAATCCCCTCTGAATCAGCACCCTTGTTCCTGGAACCCGTGGAACCCGTGATGAGGTAATGTCAATAGCCATGTTACTATTGCTTTACGGAAAGAACAAATAACGAGCATGCCGCTGTTCTGTGTATGGTAAGCAAATATACCATGTTCACAAGTTGCTACTGTAAAAAGAAGTTATATCATATAAGATAATAATAGAAAGTTTAACGACTGAAAAGCCGAAGGTTCTCGGCAAATATTATAGTCCGTGTTCAATCCGCTCTGTAAATGTAATATTATACTACTAACTCAAAATATGGCAAAGTTCAGTTGGTTTAGATGTTTATATGTTAAGAGTCACTCAATGCTATTTAATAAAGCAATCAAAATCAATCGAATTGTTTCAATCTGACATGTGGCGTTTTTTTTGTGTTATTTTTCGATGAGGCATTTTGTCAGTGATAAGTTTAATCCTATAATAAATTAAAACCGAGTGTGTCTTAAACAACTGGAGTTGTTTGTGACGTCACACAATTTGCAAGATTTTGTATTCGCTTGTATAGAACGTTTTGCTTTTATCACACACGTTCGCTACTACGTTGTATGTAAAAATTAGCATAATTAGAATGACGTCGATACTACTTTTACCACTGCGTGACTGCACGGGGAACTGAGGTAAATCTGAATTGTATAGCTGCACAACTATTGCCAGATAATTGATAAATACATTTACCTGTGGATAAATGTACCTGTTGAAAGTTTTCTCCGTCATCAATTAAAATCTTATTCTCGCTTTCACAGATATTGCAATGTGTGAATTGTAAATATCTATTGTTGTGTATTTGATTTCGATTTAAATAAACATAAACATGTTCATGAAACAAAACATGGCCGGGGAACTTTAAGCGTATTAAAGGCAGTATAGCTGAAAAATAGTGCATATATCGTATGTACTTCCAGCGCACTTTACATTTAAACTACGTAAGCAAATAAGAAATAAACGGTATAAATGTCAAAACAGTCTGACCAGAAGTATACATTTTGTTATTGATACCGCGTCACCATTTTGAATATAATGACAAGTAACCATCTCAAACATGGGTTGACGCATAACCAACTACGGATGTTTAAGTGCGTGTTGGTAAACTTATGCGCTTAATATGAACATATACATTATATAATAAACACAACGCATGGGTTAATATTTTGTATTGAAATGTGCGGTTGTTTGATAGTTTTCACAGCCGACGCGATTGCTATGTATGGTTTATCTACGGAGCTAAACGCATATTCAACATTGATCTTTATTTCCTTCCAATTTGTGAACACCAAGGTACAAACTCGTCATTTATACCAAAATGTGTTGGTGTTAGGCTAGAAGATAGTTTATACGAATATAAAGCTAACTCTTTATGAAAGGGTTATTCGATACCTTCACATATTAATACTTGTGTAATTAGTTGGATAGAAGTTAGTTATACGAATATAAAGCTAACTCTTTATGACTCCAATGTATGTTTATATGCTAGAAGTCACCCAACATCTCTCAAATATTGTAAGACTGTTTGTGTGATTATTGCAAATATAACGAGAATAAATGAAAACTGCAAAAGGTGTGATGTAATAACAGACAATGTTGTTGACCATTGCATATGCAATTGCCCATACGTAGCAAATGAAAGAACTAATTTGTGGTTAACAATACAAAACCAATTTGGATTACATGTAAAAGAAACCCTTTCGGCGCTTAACAAAAGCGACGTTGTTAATGTGTTCCTTGGTGCCAACAGTAACATGATTGAAACACTTCTCTCAGATGAAATAGACCGGTTTTATGGTACGATATTTAGGTGCCTACATTGGGTGTGGTTAAAATATGTAACAGTGTAAACATAAATTAATTATATAATATGTATGCTTCAGCGCCAGTTCCTGGCACAGATTTGATTTTGCTTGATTTTGCATATATAACTGCCAACATGTATATACGTTCTTGTTTTGTTTGTGTAATTATTTTGTAATTGGTTATCTGTCATTGTTGTTTGTATACTATGTGAATCTCCTATATGGAGGAAATAAAGAATATTATTATTAATACTTGTGTAATTAGTTGGATAGAAGTTAGTTATACGAATATAAAGCTAACTCTTTATGAAAGTGTTATTCGATACATTTACATATTAATACTTGTGTAATTAGTTGTATGCCATTAAAACCAAATGTTATTCGATACCTTTCCATATTAATACTTGTGTAATCAGTTGTATGCCATTAATACCAAGTGTTATTCGATACCTTTACATATTAATGCTTGTGTAATTAGTTGTATGCCATTAAAACCAAGTGTTATTCGATACCTTTACATATTAATACTTGTGTAATTAAGTTGTATGTCATTAATACCAAGAGTACCGCCTAGCAAAGTTAAATTCCAGGTTAAATCGTTTTCAAAGGGCAAAGGGCAATAATTCAAAACATATGAATCAGAGAGTCATGTGCCTTTATAAGATGTATTAATTGGATGATGATGAAGATGTGTGTCAGGTTTCATTGTTGTACACCTAATATTTTGAAAGTTATTTGTCACAACCACTTGTAAAAGACAAGGTTAAGTTCCAGGTTAAACCTTTTTTCCAAGGGGAATAATTAAAAAAAAAAGTTATTTTCTCACGCTCAACAGTGGAGGCGCAAAGGAATTTTGTTTTGTTTAAAGGAAATGTGATAACACGTGTTTTAACAATAGTGTTCTTATTTTTGTTGACTATAACTTCGTTCTTAAATCTGGTTAAAATATATATATATATAGCAAAGATTTTTTGATTTTTATTTATAAAAATGTGTTTTTCCCACGAATTAAAAGTGTTCACACACAACTATTTGTTCGGTATCGGTCGTTTTTTTATTTCCCCCCGGTCACAGACCTAATAACAAATAGATTGGACACTATGAAAATTATCTAAATTTCACGTGGCACAGTGCGAAAATTTCATAAAATATTTCCCAACTTTAAATACACATATCATGAAGAGTTTTATAGATACAAGTTTCATTCATGCCAAATCATATCACAAATTTAATTTTCTTTCCAATGATAGTATTTTGTTTTCTCTTACATTTATAGCAAAAAAGGAGTTTGACGGAAACGTTGACTATGTCAAAACCTCGGTTTTTAAGAGAAAAGCGAAAAATGAACAGATTTTTAATTTTAAACCTTTTTTTATTATACAATTTCTTATTTTGAAAATAAACATACATTATTATAATCCCATTTTGCTATTCACTATGAATCCATTGAATGTATTCTCATCCAAATCAATGAATAATTGAGAGAGAAAATAAAAGGAAAAGTTAAGGTGCCACGTGATATTTTGGTTTCTTCATTGGTTAAGATAGGAAGTTTCCTATCTGTTAATAGGAAGTTTCCTATCTGTTTATTAATATGTCTGTGCCCCGGTTGACAATATCCACTGTCACCCCGGTTGACAATATCCACTGTCACCCTCACTGGGATGCAATATTTATATAATGTCTAACTATTTGACGCAAGGGTGATAGTAAATCGGGGTGGTAGTAACTCGGGTGATAGTAAACGCATATGTCTTCTGTTTCGGCGATGCCATCGGCTCAGTAGTGTGAAATTGTTGTTAATTAACCGATCATAACGAAATCTTTTTCCGATTTCAATAAACTACCACCCATTTTCTTAGTTAAGTTATTTCCAATCGACGATGCAACTTTCATAGTAACTGTTTGAAGAAAAAATTGAAGAAAAAACAATCAGCAAAGTATGTACTGAAAATTATCCTTATTTTTGGTCCTCGGGCGATAATCATATCCTCAGGGTGAACATTCTTACTAGCATCTTCTCATGAATGTGATATGTATATGCATATATTAACTCATGAATGTGATATGTATATGCATATATTAACTCATGAATGTGATATGTATATGCATATATTAACTCATGAATGTGATATGTATATGCATATATTAACTCATGAATGTGATATGTATATGCATATATTAACTCATGAATGTGATATGTATATGCATATATTAACTCATGAATGTGATATGTATATGCATATATTAACTCATGAATGTGATATGTATATGCATGTATTAACAAATCAACGTGTTCTGGTTTTCGTAACCTTAACAGCTTGTTATATTTCAAGTACGATAAGGTCGAAAGCCCTTTTGAAGGTTACCAAAACAGCAACACTCCCGTGAACGAGGAATTCCTTTAATTTCAAAACGCCGAGTGACGTGCGTGTTGAAGCATTCCTTCGTTTTCAAAACAACGAGCGACGTGCGTGTTGAAGCATTTGTGGTGGTTACTGACACAATGCACACGGGTTAATACCTTATCGAGTTAAAATAAAATTAAAAATGCAAATGTTTATAAGTGATAAAAATATGTTTATCTTTCATCTTAATAAGTAAATAAGTCAGTTTGTTAAGAGATTATCGCAATTGGTGATAAAACAATCTTCACATAGGAAGAACTTTTATTAGCCTCGTCATAGGTCTATTTGGGTCGAGGCCATCCCAAATAAACCTTACAAAGTACATACATATTATGCAATAAGTCATATATGACACTTGAGCACAATTTTAAACAATTTTATAACAAACAATTCTAATATATCAATGGCGTTATGACAGTGTTAATATAAATATTACTTAGAATCATGTTTATCAAATACAATGTTATATTAATCTAACAATGAAATGCGCTATTCTTTAGTAACAAGTGTTTTTAAGATATGAAATTACAATACTGTTGTTTAACAGCTTCTCTCTGAATTTTGACATATATGATATATTATAACTCTAAGTTGCACAGAATGTGCTAAAATAAAAACACCAACATAATTGTTATTGGGAGTTTTCACAGATAATACTTTTTCTTTTTTCAAATCCTTTAAATACATATGTGGCTAAGTTTCGTAATTGTTGCTTATTTTCTGACTGAAATAATTCTATAGTTTTGAACATGTTGCTGTTTTTCGAAAAGTACTTTTTAAGCAATGTAGATCTCAGATCGTTGTATAATGTGCATTCAAATAAAAAATAAAAAATTCATCTCCAAATTTTTTAATATTGACTATATCCAAATATGGTTGAAACTTGAAACTTGAAATCACGTTGTAAAATGTCGCTCTAGTTGATTGATTTAAGTGGCTATCCCAGATTTGTATAAACGTATCCCGCAAACGTTGTTTTACTATTAACAAAAACGATTTTATATCTTCTAGCCCTTATGATACCCATACATTATAAAAACCTAAATTTCCCAATATATTTTTAACCAAAGATGCCCAGTTTGTTTTATTTGGCAGTGTTTCAATATCATTAAGCATCACAGAGTATGCATTAACAATGTATTTTCGTGCATTGCTGTTTACTATTTTTAACCAATATTTGATTATTGTATATAATCGCTGAGTATGATAATTTATTCGTCCTAATTCACCATATATAAAATCATTCTGTGTAGACGTTTTCACTCGTAACAATGATTTGCAAAATTGTAAATGAACTCTTTCGATTTAAATCCCCATACTTCTCTACCGTAATTTAGAATAGGTGATACCATTTTATCAAATAATTCTAAAGCATGCCTTGGTGTAATATTAACAAATTTATAAAGGTATCTGTTTAGTTTAAAAATAGCCTTTTGAGCCTGTCCAGAGAGGATTTTCTGTGCTTCACAAAATGAGCCACCTGTAGTACATACTATTCCTAATTACGAAAGTTTATTAACAATATCTATTCCATTATTATTCAAAGTAAACGAAATATTTCTTGGCAATATACCCCCTTTCCTAAACAACATAACCTTTGTTTTTTCGGTATTTACTTTTAACTTCCACCTATTGCAGTAATTACTAAGTGTATTTAATCCTAATTGCAATTCATCCGGTGATGAGGAAAATATAACAATGTCATCCGCGAACAGAAGTAACATTAATTTAAGCATCCCAATATCTACCCCTTTGCTTCCTTTTAAAAATAGTTCATCTTCTAAATCGTTTAGATACATAGAAAAGATAAAAGGGGACAAACATTAAGCCGCCTGTAAAATTATGACAAACTCGTGACAAGCAAGTATATACGTTAATAACATTGCAATTAAAGTACACACAATGGTATATACGTTAATAACATTGCAATTAAAGTACACACAATGGTATATACGTTAATAACATTGCAATTAAAGTACACACAATGGTATATACGTTAATAACATTGCAGTTAAAGTACACACAATGGTATATACGTTAATAACATTACAAATAAAGTACTCACTATGGTATATACAAGTACACACAATGGTATATACGTTAATAACATTACAATTAAAGTACACACTATGGTATATACGTACACACAATGGTATATACGTTAATAACATTACAATTAAAGTACACACAATGGTATATACGTTAATAACATTGCAATTAAAGTGCACACAATGGTATATACGTTAAAAACATTGCAATTAAAGTACACACAATGGTATATACGTTAATAACATTGCAATTAAAGTACACACAATGGTATATACGTTAATAACATTACAATTAAAGTACACACAATGGTATATACGTTAATAACATTGCAATTAAAGTACACACAATGGTATATACGTTAATAACACCACACAATGGTATATACGTTAATAACATTGCAATTAAAGTACACACAATGGTATATACGTTATTAACATTACAATTAAAGTACACACAATGGTATATACGTTAATAACATTGCAATTAAAGTACACACAATGGTATATACGTTAATAACATTGCAATTAAAGTACACACAATGGTATATAAGGTAATAACATTACAATTTAAGTACACACAATGGTATATACGGTAATAACATTGCAATTAAAGTACACACAATGGTATATACGGTAATAACATTACAATTAAAGTACACACAATGGTATATTCGTTAATAACATTACAATTAAAGTACACACAATGGTATATACGTTAATAACATTGCAATTAAAGTTACACACACTGGTTTATACGGTAATAACATTGCAATTAAAGTACACACAATGGTATATACGTCCCGATCCGTATAATACTTGAAAATGCCTTAATTTTTAGGCGAAAAATGTGTATTTTTGTCAAAAATCGACGGAATCTAAAATTATTTTTGAAAATAGATTTAACATAAACTTATCAAATTATAGTAATATAATGTTGCACAGCATACATATTCAAGTGTTTCCTTGCATCATATATAACTTATATGCTGAAATGTGTTGGAAAAAAGGACTAAAATCACTTATTTCGGCAATCCATTGTGGGTATTGGGTTAAAATCTAGAAAATTATATAATACCGGTATAATAGAAAAATCGACTGTAAGCTAGTAGGAGTAACCCTCATCCCAGGGGGAATTTTGTACACCCTATTTTTCTGAAAACCCATTATGTGTAGAGCATTCTGGAACATGTAGGTGTACCAACTGGCGACTTGGACTTCACCACGTTACCGGCATTTCGAACATAGTAAATAGAGCTAGATACAGTATACGTTATAAATAGAGAAATAGTGTTGATCGACCCTCTGCGTACGGCCACTGGGCCGACCCACAGATTTTGCGACACAACGGGACCGGTGGCCAGTTGTCGGCAAAGGTCCCCAGTACATGTGGCACTCGGTCGGTAGTCCATATTAGGGAAAAGGCTACCCGAGTTCGAGTCTCGAACATGGCACATAGAGCTATATACAGTTATATAGAAGGATATAGCGTTGAACGACCTTCGGCCGACGGCCGCTGGGCCGACTTACAAATTGGGTGACACAACGGGACTAGTGGGCAGCCGTCGGGAATTGTCCCGGCAACGCCTTGCATTCAATCGCTAGGCTGTATCACCTAGAGATTTATACAGTATAGCTATATATGTAAAGAGGGAAATAGCGTTGAGCGACCCTCGGCCGATTGCCGCTGGACCGATCCACATATTATGTGACACAACGGGACCGGTGACCAGCCGTCGGCAAAGATGCCCGCTATGCGTGGTGAGGGCTACCCGAGTTTGAGTCTCGAACATGGCACATAGAGCTATATACAGTTATATAGAGGGAAATAGCCTTGAACGACCTTAGGCCGATAGCCGCTCAGCCGATAGCCGCTCGGCCGACCCACATATTTTGTGACATAACGGGACCGGTGGTCAGCCGTCGGCAACGGTCCTCGCTACGCGTGGCACTCGGTACCTAGGTCGTATCATGGGAACGGCTACCTGAGTTTGTGTCTCGAACATGCCACCTAGAGCTAAATAGTAAATAGATTTTAGCGACCTGTAGCCGACGGCCGCTGGGTCAACCCACAGGTTTTGTGACACAACGGGAACGGTGGTCAGCCGTCGGCAACGGTCCTCGCTACGCGTG
Source organism: Cyrtodaria siliqua (assembly GCA_037043455.1). NCBI lineage: Eukaryota > Metazoa > Mollusca > Bivalvia > Adapedonta > Hiatellidae > Cyrtodaria > Cyrtodaria siliqua. The sequence continues at coordinate 115,302 of JAWPHD010007570.1, forward strand.
CACTCAGTCCCTAGGTCGTAGCAGGGGAAGGCTTCACGAGTTCGGGTCTCGAACATGGAACCTAGAGCTATATACAGTATAGTTATATAGAGAGAAATAGCATTGAGCGACCAACAGCCGACAGCCGCTGGGCCGACCAACAGGTTTTTGTGACTAGTAGGGAACGGTGGCCAGCCTCGGCAAAGGTCCCCGCTACGCGTGACACTCGGTCACTAGACCGTATCAGGGGGAGGGCTACCTGAGTTCGGGCCTCGAACATGACACCTAGAGCTATATACAGTATAGTTATAGAGAAATAGCTGACCGGCCGACCTACATATCTTGTGACACAACGGGACCATCTTGGACGTCATGTGTGATTTCTTTTTATTGTGTTACACATACATTTCAGCTAGTATACATATGCATATTATACAGTCTAATTAATATTTTGATATATAGAAACCCTTACTTACAGACGAACACTTTTTTTTTTTTTTTTTTACAGCCACCTATTTGCACTAAAACTAGTTTTTTTTGGTAATGAATGTGGTGTAACGTAAATTACAGAATAGTTTCATTAAGTTTGAAGCGCTTCTAAACTTACATTAATAAAAGTACATGTATTATGTTTTTTACATGGTACTGATTTAATTTATATTCAACGTGTTTAATGTACATTGAAATTTTAATTGTAATGTAAGGTAACATAGTTTACATGCACGTTACTCACTAAAGCCCAACGTTCAGAATTGATGGCACACCTGTCTCATTTTGAAACTTATTGTATGTTCTTTCAAAAATTCATACCCTACAAAATCCCTCATGGGGGAGGGGGTCTACAGCCAGCTCAAGAACTAGTACATGATGTGTTGTATTTGTTCGGGAGGTTCTGTCATGTCATTTTTTAACAAATGCCCATAAGGTATCAGCTAGAGCATGCTTGTTTGCTTATAAAAGCAAATAAAATGTCAGCGTGCCATGCACTCCTTGGAAACATATGATGGGTCAATGGCAATATCACCAGGTGAAAGTATGAATGTTCCAAAGAAGAAAGACGGTTTTCTGGTATATTATTGCATATTGGACTGCAGAAATGTTGTAATATATTTTTTCCGTTCTTTCTATGCACTTTTATTTTTTTTCCAATACCTCAATGTATTACAGAAATCAGCGATTTTAGTCATTTTTTCAACATTTTGCCCTAAAATATAAATACTTGAGCATATATGTTATATCTGATACAATAAATGACTTGGATATGTCTAGTGTGCAACATTTTATTGCTTCAATTTGATAAAATTATGTTCAAACTATTTTCAAAAGATAATTTCAGATTCCGTCGATTTTTGACGGAAATACACATTTTTCGCCTGAAAATTAAGGCAATATTTTAAGCATCATATGGTTCAGGACTTTTTTCTACTAAATTATTGGATCTTTGTCTATGAAAAATGTTACAATATGTATTTATTCTATTGTATTAAATATTTTTTCTAAATTTTAACCCAATACCCCCAATGGATTACAGAAATTAGTGATTTTTGTAATTTTTCCCAAACTTTTTTCATTCACGCAAAATAATCATCCGCACAAAAGGAAAAGGAAATACGAGATGCAAAATCAATCAAATGCTCTATAGAAATAACACAAAATTTGCAATAGCAACAAAATAATCAATTTATATCGATCGAAAACAATATGAAAGTATACAAAACAAAGTTTATTGATTTCGTTTGGCAACATATTACTTGAACTAATTGTTTTGGCGTAGACGAGGGCCAACTCCTTCTTAGTAATATTTCGCCGTACACATTCAATCAAATATTATAATTCCCAATTTAATAATACCGTTATTCAAAATGACATAGATCCACAGACATATTAATAAATTTGTTATTAGGTCTGTGCATAGACTATTTTAGTACAACTAACGTATGCGTCCAAAGTGCATTATATAATGATACACGCAGCATACATGATTGTACTCACTGTTAATTTGTACTCATAGCTTTTGCTTTTTGCAAACTTAAACTTTCATCTAAAGGACCATTTCAGTCATTTTACACATATTACCATGATATTGAGATATATCCTATTTTTAAACATAAGAAAAATACTGTAACATACATTTACCATACATGGTCGGTGACATGTCCTTTGATGAATGCAGAGCGTTAAATCGTTTAATTTTGGGTAACTAAAGGGGCTAGGCTTTACCGTGCTACAACTACCGGATATTGGAATTTAGAGAACGGTCGCTATGACGTCACAGTGTTACTAAGTATACCATGCTACAAAAGAGATAGAGTCTGTCTCAGCTCGTTGGTTATTTAAACACCTCGATGGGCTACGCCCATCTCGGTGTTAAAATAAGCCAACTCGCTGAGACCAAACTCTATCTATTACTTAAACGTTTTTTTGTACAATAAATAAATATCTGTATACATAGTATTTTTTTAAAATGTAAGATATAAATTAAAATTTTCTGAAAGTGTTAAAATGAAAAACAACTTTGAATAACTTACCGTTGGCCTCTCTTGTCCAGAAATGACGGAAAAGGATATCACAGCAACAAACACTTCAAGAAATTTCATTTTATAATTTAAATGTTTAAAAATATTAATAGTTCAATAATTTAGACCAATTGTGGCCAATGAATTTATTTACATCAAGTGTTGTTTTTTGAATGTTTAAATCGCATTCCAAACTTATTAATTTGCCTCAGTTTCCAAATTTTGCAAACAGAAGGATTTTTCTATTATACGCTGGGTTTTATTATATAATAATTTTTAATTTATTTGCACAAATGTCCTTTTTAAATGTTTCCTTATTTTGTCTTATTTAAGTTAAATTATTATGTTGAGATGAAATCACTTTTATGTTTTAGAATACAGGTAAGCGACAATATAGCGGCTGCGGAACCCTCACTGTTATACTTGGTTAATAGCGACTGTCGTATTATCTCTTCCATTTATACTGTACTCTTATAAAAAAACATTTTAATTAAGTTCATAAATCTCATTATTCATTCAAACAAAGTATCGTCACTTCAAACAAACCGTGCGCTACTCTGAGCAATTATTGGCCACCATTTTGCGCATGATAACCACGTGACACCATTCCACGTTTTTTATTTTACCTGACGACTGCAAATGGTCACGTGATTTATTTCGTAGGAGTGATTGGTGACTCCTACTGAGTGTGAGGATGGTAAACAAGCTAATCTCCGGGCGAAAATTGAAAGTAGACGACAATGAAGCACTTCAAAATCGCGATGCATTGTTGACATAAATGCAGTTGTTTATGTACAACCCAACTTGCACCACCGTCCATTGACATATGACGTCATTGTGAATATTATGAAAGATAATAATGATAAAAACCATTATAGTGTTAATTGAAAAATAACTTTGTAGCGAAAATAGTTGATGTCCTCCCCAAAAGACAGTGTTTTAATGCATTGCGACCCTATGTTGTTGGGCAACTAATACCGTGGCCGATAATTTGAACGAAACCCCAGAGCATCTCCAAGCATGCACGTCAATTAATTATGTTTCTAATAAGTGCATGAAACGGATAAAAAACTCAGCTACATTTTTATATTCATTTAGCGTTAAGATAAGTCCTTTAAATGTTACGTTTACTTTAAAGCTGCATACAAGGAGGATAATATTGAATGTATTAACGAGTTGGATAAACTGAGGCTCGGACGAACGTCATATTAATTTTGCCCAGCGAGTTTATTTAAAGCAATATTTGTTTGAAGCTTTTGACGTTTTTCAAATTCGGTTAGTTTTTTCTCACAATATAAACCCGCTGATATTTTTCCAGTTAGTTTTTTTCTTCACAATATAACCTCGCTGAAATGCTTCATTTTATTGTATAAAGCTGATAAGTGCTTGTCGAGGGACTGAACACACTACACATATGTTTGTTTAATAATGTAGATGTTAATTATGTGAAGAGAGTACACGGGAAGATACGTTTTACTTTTTGAGTCGCCTTCATTATATAAAGGTCATTCAAACTATGGCGGATCTTAAAAATAACATTATTGACATTCACTGGTATATCTGGCAGCTGCGGGTTCGAATCCCGCTGGGAGCTCGACTTGTACGTGAGAAAGTGTCGAATCTTGCGGATGGCGGGAGGTATACAGTACTGGTTCTACCCAGAAAACGAATCGGGTGGTCATATATGGCCTAAAATGTGCTAAAAATGACGTAAAACACCATCCAAACAAAGTGGTATATCCGGAAATATGTTATCGGGTACAAGTATTGAGTGCCGGTACCAGTACTGCGTACCGGATACAAGTCTACTTGGTCTCCTCATAACACGTTGACCTCCAAAATAATTTGGAAACCGACTTGTTGAATTTCGATGATCTATGTCAAATATCGGCACATATACAGAATATTATATCGTTGCCTTTTACTATCAAATTTATAAGGCGATGTTATTCTGCGTTTTCGTGCCAAACCTAATAAACTTGACAGTTAAGGGCACTGACATAATGTTCTTTGTATCATGTAGAGTATCCAGATGTTTTTCATGACGTATTATGACGGCATATAACGTTACCTACAATAAACGCCGAGGTATTCCGCATGCCAATTAAGCGTCATAAATTTCTTAAGCTTTAAGCTGGCTTACGAAACGTCGGTGGTTGTACCCAGGTGCCCGCCCGTACATGAAAATTGCTCGAAGAGGCACCTAGGTCTTCCTACACCAATGGAAGCTGGAAAGTCGCCACATGACCTTAGCTGTTGGTGCGACTATTTAATCAAATTCAGTTCAATTCAATAAGATACAAACTCTGGCCAAGTTGAAAAACGATCGAACAATTAAAGGACAAAGCAATATAAAGCTATTTTGACAAATTCAAGGACCATACATCTGCAAGGAAATGCCTGAGAACTGCCTTAGAGGTGGTATGCATAAAGTTTGGTTAAGATCGAATGAAAGATGAAGATTCTACAGCAGACCAAATAGTGCAACAGGATATCATGCCATAAGTACAATTAAACAATTTTTGCTCGAAAATTAGGAAAAGTAATTTTACCTGCACACTTCGACGTAGTTATTATTTCAGAGCTTGGTGATTATTTGAAATAAATATAACAATACATGAAATAAATAAATACATGAAATAAATATAACAATATGGCCGATTACACCTAGAAAATTCTTGGGGAGGAGGTATTTTTTCTTAACTAGACCTCCAGTCAGACTACTGGCTTTCAAATTCGGTTAGTTTTTTCTCACAATATAAACCCGCTGATATTTTTCCAGTTAGTTTTTTTCTTCACAATATAAACTCGCTGAAATGCTTCATTTTATTGTATAAAGCTGATAAGTGCTTGTCGAGGGACTGAACACACTACACATATGTTTGTTTAATAATGTAGATGTTAATTATGTGAAGAGAGTATACGGGAAGTTACGTTTACTTTTTGAGTCGCCTTCATTAAATAAAGGTCATTCAAACTATGGCGGATCTTAAAAATAACATTATTGACATTCACTGGTATATCTGGCAGCTGCGGGTTCGAATCCCGCTGGGAGCTCGACTTGTACGTGAGAAAGTGACGAATCCTGCGGATAGCGGGAGGTATACAGTACTGGTTCTACCCAGAAAACGAATCGGGTGGTCATATATGGCCTAAAATGTGCTAAAAATGACGTAAAACACCATCCAAACAAAGTGGTATATCCGGAAATTTGTTATCGGGTACAAGTATTGAGTGCCGGGTACCAATATTGCGTACCGGATACAAGTCTACTTGGCCTCCTCATAACACGTTGACCTCCAAAATAATTTGGAAACCGACTTGTTGAATTCCGATCTATGTCAAATATCGGCACATATACAGAATATTATTTCGTTGCCTTTTACTATCAAATTTATAAGGCGATGTTATTCTGCGTTTTCGTGCCAAACCTAATAAACTTGACAGTTAAGGGCACTGACATAATGTTCTTTGTATCATGTAGGGTATCCAGATGTTCTTCATGACGTAATATGACGGCAGATAACGTTACCTACAATAAACGCCGAGGTATTCCGCATGCCAATTCAGCGTCATAAATTTCTTAAGCTTTAAGCTGGCTTGCGAAACGTCGGTGGTTGTACCCAGGTGCCCGCCCGTACACGAAAATTGCTCGAAGAGGCACCTAGGTCTTCCTACACCAATGGAAGCTGGAAAGTCGCCACATGACCTTAGCTGTTTGTGCGACTATTTAATCAAATTCAGTTCAATTCAATAAGATACAAACTCTGGCCAAGTTGAAAAACGATCGAACAATTAAAGGACAAAGCAATATAAAGCTATTTTGACAAATTCAAGGACCAGACATCTGCCAGGAAATGCCTGAGAACTGCCTTAGAGGTGGTATGCATACAGTTTGGTTAAGATCGAATGAAAGATGAAGATTCTACAGCAGACCAAATAGTGCAACAGGATATCATGCCATAAGTACAATTAAACAATTTTTGCTCCAAAATTAGGGAAAGTCATTTTACCTGCACACTTCGACGTAGTTATTATTTCAGAGCTTGGTGATTATTTGAAATAAATATAACAATACATGAAATAAATCAATACATGAAATAAATCAATACATGAAATAAATATATCAATACATGAAATAAATATAACAATACATGAAATAAATATAACAATACATGAAATAAATCAAAACATGAAATAAAATATAACAATAACAATACATGAAGTAAATACAACCATAACAATACATGAAATAAATATAACAATAACAATACATGAAATAAATATAAATATAACAATACATGAAATAAATCAAAACATGAAATAAATATAAACAATAACAATACATGAAATAAATCAAAACATGAAATAAATATAACAATAACAATACATGAAATACATATAACAATAACACTACATGAAAATAAATATAACAATAACAATACATGAAATAAATCAAAACATGAAATAAATATAACAATAATAATACATGAAATAAATATAACAATACATGGAAATAAATATAACAATAACAATACATGAAATAAATATAACAATAACAATACATGAAATAAAATATAACAATAACAATACATGAAATAAATATAAATATAACAATACATGAAATAAATCAAAACATGAAATAAATATAACAATAACAATACATTGAAATAAATCAAAACATGAAATAAATATAACAATAACAATACATGAAATACATATAACAATAACACTACATGAAATAAATATAACAATAACAATACATGAAATAAATCAAAACATGAAATAAATATAACAATAACAATACATGAAATAAATATAACAATACATGAAATAAATATAACAATAACAATACATGAAATAAATATGATAATACACACTTTCAATGACAATTTAAACATGTCGACGTGATTGTCAATCTTCGTAAGATCCTTTGACATGATATCTCTTTTTACAATATTATCCAAAGTGGTTATGACCCAATTATGTAGACAAAACATTCATGCTAATTGGTTGAACAATGTATAGTCTTGCCACTATGGTTTCGTCTTTGGTTATACGAGATGTTATGACTCTATGAGGGCATTGTAGCAACGCTAAATGTAAAAACAACATTAAATGTAAAAACAACGCTAAATGTACAAACTTTAGTCGATAAACGTAAAAAGGGTGGCTTAATGCAAATGTAAACGTCTTTAAATGTAAATAACGTGAGCGTCGCTAAATGTAATAAAAAAGGAGCTAAATGTAAAAACATTTTTTTGTTGCTAAGTGTAAAAGGAAAAAGCGGCATATGTAAAAATGTGAAACTTTTAATAAAAACATAAGAAACCAAAACTTTACAACCATATTTTGATAGTATTATACCACATGTCATTTTCTGTGTTTTCAATATTGTACATTTTTCGAGATCTCAATTCACCATTTTTACGTTTAGCGACAAATGCTTTTACATTTAGCGACGTGTTTGTATTTAGCGTTACTACATATGGCCAAAAAGCCATTTGAGCTATGGTAACCATAACTACTACTGCCATGGGTTTACATGTACCCCTATGGGAAAACGGGAAATATAAAGTAATCCGTTGGCGGTTATGCGTATGCGTATGTAGACAAAAGCCATATTTTGCTCGGCCTATCGTCAGTTGTGACGTAGTCGGTGTATGTATGTATGGACGAAAAAGGGGCCGTAACTGAGGTAATACATGGCTGATTTTGATGCTGAATCGATGTGTACATCTTGACATCATAGGTAAGCATCCTGTAAAGTTTCGAAACAATTGGTTGAAAACTGTGGGAGAAGATAGATACACAAGATATTGTAACTTAAAATTTGATGAAAAAAGGCCGTTACTCCGGTGGAAGGAGACAGACACACACACCTTTCAGGACGGACGGATACTCGGACAGACGGACATGGCTAACGCTATATGCCCCCTCAGCATTCGGTGGTGGAGCATAGGAAAATAAAAAGTAGAATGAGATAAGTGATATATTTGCATATATGAACTTCAACCATTATAGTGTTAATTGAAAAATAACTTTGTAGCGGAAAATAGTTGATGTCCTCCCCAAAAGACAGTGTTTTAATGCATTGCGACCCTATGTTGTTGGGCAACTAATACCGTGGCCGATAATTTGAACGAAACCCCAGAGCATCTCCAAGCATGCACGTCAATTAATTATGTTTCTAATAAGTGCATGAAACGGATGAAAAAAACTCAGCTACATTTTTGTATTCATTTAGCGTTAAGATAAGTCCTTTAAATGTTACGTTTACTTTAAAGCTGCATAGAAGGAGGATAATATTGAATGTATTAACGAGTTGGATAAACTGAGGCTCGGACGAACGTCACATTAATTTTGTCCAGCGAGTTTATTTAATTCAATATTTGTTTGAAGGTTTTGATGTTTTTCAAATTCGGTTAGTTTTTTCTCACAATATAAACCCGCTGATATTTTTCCAGTTAGTTTTTTTCTTCACAATATAAACTCGCTGAAATGCTTCATTTTATTGTATAAAGCTGATAAGCGCTTGTCGAGGGACTGAACACACTACACATATGTTTGTTTAATAATGTAGATGTTAATTATGTGAAGAGAGTATACGGAAAGATACGTTTACTTTTTGAGACGCCTTCATTAAATAAAGGTCATTCAAACTATGGCGGATCTTAAAAATAACATTATTGACATTCACTGGTATATCTGGCAGCTGCGAGTTCGAATCCTGCTGGGAGCTCGACTTGTACGTGAGAAAGTGACGAATCTTGCAGATGGCGGGAGGTATACAGTACTGGTTCTACCCAGAAAAGGAATCGGGTGGTCATATATGGCCTAAAATGTGCTAAAAATGACGTAAAACACCATCCAAACAAAGTGGTATATCCGGAAATATGTTATCGGGTACAAGTATTGAGTGCCGGGTACCAGTACTGCGTACCGGATACAAGTCTACTTGGTCTCCTCATAACACGTTGACCTCCAATATAATTTGGAAACCGACTTGTTGAATTTCGATGATCTATGTCAAATATCGGCACATATACAGAATATTATATCGTTGCCTTTTACTATCAAATTTATAAGGCGATGTTATTCTGCGTTTTCGTGCCAAACCTAATAAACTTGACAGTTAAGGGCACTGACATAATGTTCTTTGTATCATGTAGGGTATCCAGATGTTCTTCATGACGTAATATGACGGCAGATAACGTTACCTACAATAAACGCCGAGGTATTCCGCATGCCAATTAAGCGTCATAAATTTCTTAAGCTTTAAGCTGGCTTGCGAAACGCCGGTGGTTGTACCCAGGTGCCCGCCCGTACATGAAAATTGCTCGAAGAGGCACCTAGGTCTTCCTACACAAATGGAAGCTGGAAAGTCGCCACATGACCTTAGCTGTTGGTGCGACTATTTAATCAAATTCAGTTCAATTCAATAAGATACAAACTCTGGCCAAGTTGAAAAACGATCGAACAATTAAAGGACAAAGCAATATAAAGCTATTTTGACAAATTCAAGGACCATACATCTGCCAGGAAATGCCTGAGAACTGCCTTAGAGGTGGTATGCATAAAGTTTGGTTAAGATCGAATGAAAGATGAAGATTCTACAGCAGACCAAATAGTGCAACAGGATATCATGCCATAAGTACAATTAAAAAATTTTTGCTCGAAAATTAGGAAAAGTCATTTTACCTGCACACTTCGACGTAGTTATTATTTCATAGCTTGGTGATTATTTGAAATAAATATAACAATACATGAAATAAATCAATACATGAAATAAATATAACAATAACAATACATGAAATAAATATAACAATACACACTATCAATGACAATTTAAACATGTCGACGTGATTGTCAATCTTCGTAAGATCCTTTGACATGATATCCCTTTTTACAATATTATCCAAAGTGGTTATGACCCAATTATGTAGACAAAACATACATGCTAAATTGGTTGAACAATGTATAGTCTTGCCACTATGGTTTCGTCTTTGGTTATACGAGATGTTAGGGACTCTATGAGGGCATTGCAGCAACGCTAAATGTAAAAACAACACTAAATGTAAAAACAACGCTAACTGTACAAACTTTAGTCGCTAAACGTAAAAAGGGTGGCTTAATGCAAATGTAAACGTCTTTAAATGTAAATAACGTGAGCGTCGCTAAATGTAATAAAAAAGGAGCTAAATGTAAAAACATTTTTTTTGTTGCTAAGTGTAAAAGGAAAAAGCGGCATATGTAAAAATGTGAATTTTTTTAATAAAAACATAAGAAACCAAAACTTTACAACCATATTTTGATAGTATTATATCACATGTCATTTTCTGTGTTTTCAATATTGTACATTTTTCGAGATCTCAATTCACCATTTTTACGTTTAGCGACAAATGTTTTTACATTTAGCGACGTTTTTATATTTAGCGTTACTACATATGGCCAAAAAGCCATTTGAGCTATGGTAACCATAACTACTACTGCCATGGGTTTACATGTACCTCTATGGGAAAACGGGAAATATAAAGTAATCCGTTGGGCGGTTATGCATATGTAGACAAAAGCCATATTTTGCTCGGCCTATCGTCAGTTGTGACGTAGTCGGTGTATGTATGTATAGACGGAAAAGGGGCCGTAAACTGAGGTAATACATGGCTGATTTTGATGCTGAATCGATGTGTACATCTTGACATCATAGGTAAGCATCCTGTAACGTTTCGAAACAATTGGTTGAAAACTGTGGGAGAAGATAGATACACAAGATATTGTAACTTAAAATTTGATGAAAAAAGGCCGTTACTCCCGGTGGAAGGGAGACAGACACACACACCTTTCAGGACGGACGGATACTCGGACAGATGGACATGGCTAACGCTATATGGCCCCTCAGCATTCGGTGGTGGAGCATAGGAAAATAAAAAGTAAGAATGAGATAAGTGATATATTTGCATATATGAACTTCAATTATTGCACTTGAAGAGAATGTAGTCGACAAAAAAACAACATCGCCTGATTGTGCGATTGTGATAGTAGTTTATGTATTACGTATTTACTGGCCCGGAATTAATACAAAAGGGTCCATTATTACCAGTTTAAGCAGACCATCTTGGCGGTGCTTAATTATTGCTCATGTCTGATGTGACATGGCGGTTACTAGGCTCGTTCCGAAGACAAATTATGATGCAGCAAAAACTTGCAATGAACAAACCTTAAACAAAGCTTATTAGTCAATAAACGACGATATCAAATACATTTTCGCCAGCAAAAGCATTCCTGAATCGTCGCTACCAATCCACAACGCGAGACGCATTAACTCAGTATAAATCGCGCCACCTCTGACCAGCAGCTACTCACACCCAGAGATGTTCAAGTGCCCTAAAACATATCATCACAATTTGAAAGTTTAATGGATATCGGACATACCAC